>MU224130.1:1530385-1559422 GCA_018584345.1 Thuja plicata | reverse complement strand
AAAATATTCAGAAGTTATGATTGGTTTGGGAATTGGAATCTGTTCCCAGTAGGCAAGTCTAGTTACTTTGGATGCCATAGATATATAAAATATTGTCTGAAGTTATAAATAGAACATAAAAAGATCAAGAGTACCATAGGCTGAAGAAAACTATAAACAAGCTGGATTCGTGTGAATTTTCTTTTGAAAACAATGACTGCATTCTTATTTGTTATTGTTTGTCCCCCTTAGTGGTGGTTGACCAAGCTTTGAGAGGATTTAAGAAAGAATTTGGATTCTAATTTGCCCTAATGAATACTAATGTGTATACTTGGTTCAACATTGCCCACATTTGGACTAGTGCGATAAATTTTTAATATTATTGACATAATATATTAACAAATATTAATTCCTGCAAGCAATTTGATACTCTTTAAACAGAAGATATTGTTCCTGGCTGGGTGGCTGTAATATGTTTGATCCTACGTTACCTGGGGACTCATCTCTGTTTTTTTCCAGCCATCCCCATCCTGGAAACGTTGGAATCTTTGATTTATGATCCAAAGTTATAATTTATGATCCTAATGTTAATTTTTATTTTTATTTTTTTTAAAAATTTTTTTTTTTTTTAAAAATTAACTATTGGTCGAAATTTCGACCAACGCTAGAACCAATTTCCACCAACGATTGGTCAAAATTTCGACCAATATACTAACAAAACGACGAGAATGCCATGCTTTCGACCAATGCAATGGTCAAAATTTTGACCATTGGTTTGGTGGAAAGCATGGCATTCTCGTCATTTTTTTAGCGAATTGGTCGAAATTTGCGACCACTCGTTGGTGGAAGTATTGGTCGAAATTTCGACCAATGCACTAAAAAATGACGATAATTTTAAGCTTGGGATATAGTCAAAATTTTGACCTTTGTTTTGGTCAAAATTTTGACTAATTATAAATACGTCAAAAATTCGACAAAAAAAGACCGACGAAAGTTTTGGTTGTAATTTCGACCAATTACTGTCAAACGTTCGACCAATTGTCGTCGAAAATTGAGGTCAAATTTACTAGTGCTTGTAACTATGTACTAGAAATCCCATTTGTAATCCAATCTTCTTTTCCTTCTGCTGAAAACTCCATATAAGATTTTCAATTTATTTATGAGCAGTGTCAGTTCTTGATAGCGCCTGCACAATCCTTTCCTCTATCACCACTAGTTGATCCTTCAAATCTCACCCTGGCAAAGATTCATAGTTATCACAGTAACTAGTGTTTGTATCACCTATTGAATCTTTGGTTTCATTTACACCAACAGTGACGCTTTCTACATCATGAATAGTTGACTCAATTGAAGTTACCATGGATTCCTCAACCTCGAGAGCATGATTATTCCCTGTTTTATATTCATCAATACTGATATCCAATTCACCCACATAGAAACTTGAGCTCACCTCTTTAGTTTCATTAGACTATATAGTTGCGTCATGGCATTGATTTGTAATGCAAAAAGATTCAAATTCATCTTGTGTATCCTCATAGACAATTTTTTTCTCTTTTGATTATGTACGAGCCTTCTGAAATTCACTTTCACATCATATATAACCCTTTTGTCATGTATCTCTTTGCAGACTCCCTAAAACTCTATTCCACATTCATCATAAGTGAGACCATCCTTTGGCTGCCCTTCTTCCTGCACAAGGGACTTGAGCTTTCCCTCACAACACCTGACTACATTGCAAACCAACGAGTATGCAGATGAGGAGATAGCACATTCCTGTTTAAGAACATTCCATAATAATGATAAAAGAGATTGGGAAATTGTTTCACTCTCATTAATAGTTTAAATCATAATATCCTACATAGCTGTAATAACCTCTTTTCCATGTGTCCTTCTAATCATAACTAGGAAATGATGAAACATATCATAAATCAAATCATGCAAGCCTAAATCCAACATGATGTTACTAACCCTGACTTATGCACATAGTTTCAGTATGTAAAACCTTCTTGAAGTATGAAGACCATCTAGATCCTGAAAGTTATCAATTATTAAGGACAATATTTTCTTCATAGTAAATACATCGTAGGGCATATGTGGAGTCATAATTCTCAGAATTTCATAAAAACACGAAGCCAATATCAATATGATGTCTGCATTAGAATGAATCACCAACCAGTTTTGTTTCAAAGCAAATTTCACAGAAGTGAAAGCAAAATACAAAAGTTGTGAATGTGACTATTCCACTAGATACAGACTGCCTCCCAGTTTAGTCAGGATGTTATAAAAAAATTTCCTAGGTTGTTGAGTGTGAAGCTTGTCAATGGGTTCTAATAGAGCATTAACCAAACAAATGTTTTCTTCTGACCCCATATCTGGTTTTAGATTGTTCTGACCACACAGGTTGGCAGGACTAAAGCTCTGATACCACTATAAAATCCCCTTTCCAGAATTAACCCAATTTCTAACAATTCTTTGTTTGTATGTATATAACTGAATGCTAATAACTCTATGTTTTACTAGGGAATGAGGAACAATTATATTTGAAACTAAATAACGGTAACAGTAATACTAAATACAGTCAAAATGTTCCAGAAATTCGTTGGATCATTCCAAACCTCCATGTGTCATTTATTTACACAAAGTCATAGTATTTTCGAAATGCAATAAGTAGTAATACCATACCAGTTCACAATTTTTTTTTTTTTGAAATATAAACAAGTGTGCACCTATATAGTGTTGTCGGGTTTCTGCTACACTAATTATTCCTGCTAATGGATACACTTATCACACCCATCACATAGCCGCACTACTCTGTCTTTGTTAACATGACATGTCCACCTGCAAATTTACTTGATATATATATAGCTATGTAGTAAGTTGTGGACCCATGGGAATGGTAATTTCTACCCTGTGGATGCCGCCATTCCACCCATCATGTCACTAGCGACTGACGTCTGTAAATCCCCTACAGCCGCATCCTTACTTCACCCCGAACTCTATCGTTGTATATGATGTGGAGCAATCACTTGAACAAACACCCATCTCGACTGTAGTTTACACACTATTTTGAGACTCAACCTGTTCGCTGACTGCCATCTCAGGACACGAGACCAAGTTCCAATTTTGAACTTTGTCTTATTCAAAGCCGTAAGTGACTATCCTTCTACATGGGACCCATGTAGCTTCCAAATCATTCCAAAAATACTATCCACTATGCCACGCTGAACTGAATCACTTACATGCAAAGGAATACTAACTATGTTTTATCTTTTCCTCCCAATATCCACTAGGTCAGGGACTCTGAAAAAAGGAGTCTGTAATGTCTTCATTGTCTGCCAAAATAACTCCAAACTCTACGCATGTCATCCTTCTCTTGACAATCCCATTATAAGGGAAAAGATTCCCGTAAAGTAACTTCTTCAGAATTATAACTAATACTTAAATATTAATTATTAAGTATTTAATATTAACATATAATTACCAATGTTTAAATAATTAATATTATCAATTTAAAATCACAAATCTGGGACATTACAAAATGCATCAATGATGGTTTGCTTCCCATCATCAAAAGTTGGTTCATACATATTACCAACACTTCTAATTTTGTCAATAGTCAAACAATAAAAAATAATACTTGAATCCAAGGGATTTGAACCAAACTCAGTATCTCAACTGTCCTCTTTTTGCTCACCTTTCTTATCTACTCTTACTTTAGCTCAAAATTGTTCAATCAGTAGATTCATTACCAGAATAAATAATAGTAGGCACTTCACTGGTAATCTTTGCCTTACCTTTCTTCAACGTAATAGTGGTTGACCCAGTAATATTTCTTTTCTTAGAAGGGATTCCCCCTTCCACTTTAGTTGTAGGAAGAGATGCAATTGTTACACTAGAGGGATTACCAGAGGAAGTGCATATAGTTCTTATCAACATTTTATCTTGTTTTTCTTTAGTGATTCCTTGCTCATCACTGACCTTCCTCAAAAGTTTTTTGATCTTTTTCTCTGTATCTTTCTTTAAATTTTTGATGTAAATCTCCATATTCTTCTCTTCTATAGTACCAAACCTTTCTTTTGTGTCATTAATGAGGATCTCTAAGAGAAATTTTTCATAGTCTTCAACTTATTATTTTGTTAGCTCATATCCAATTAGGGGTAACCATTTCTTTTTGGGTTGCACATCTTGCATGATGCAATGATCAGTAGAAACAATAAAAGTGATATCCTTTTTTATACTTCTTTATCAAAGAGAGTGGAATTATGTCTCTTTGATGCATCTTCCTTTGTAAGACTGTAAAGAACTCAACAAACCTATTATCCATATCAGTCATCCTTTCTTTCTTCATTAATATTTTCTCAATTTGATGTGCTATAGGTGTATCCTTAGACCAAAACACTATTCCCTCACCATGAATATAGTTTGAGAAGTATAAATCGAGCATATAGCTAACAAACCAAAATGAAAACATACATGTTTCTTTCTAGTTTTAACTACTCTTAGGTTCTCAAGAAATTGATCTTTAATTAAAGTACAAAGGTCATAATTTGTACCTTTTACCATATGGCGAGTTATACAGATTGTAATAGTCGATATAAATTTTTCCTAGTTTATATAGAAAAATTTGTAGTCAATGACTTGTGTTGCATACTTGACTATAGGCTCCTTGATAGTACCGAATTTGAGTGACCTTCCATTAGGTGTAGCCTTGGTTAGGTGTTTTTCATCACTAGTCTTATAAATCTTGACCTTTTGAACTTTGTCAACATCACATAGACCAATAACCCTTTTCATTACTTCCCTTGTGATCAAATGACAGTTGTCTTCAAGCCAACATAAGTTGTCATGAAAATGAGTGATATCTATTTTCACCCAAGCATCATCTCCATAGAAATTTGGAAATTTGTTGAAAACATGTAGCTTATTTTCCTCCAAAACTAGATATCTAGGTTTCACACTTTTGTCATTAAGACATAATTCCTTTGCCCAAATATTTGTAATCTTGTAATGATTGAATTCTTCCAATTTTCACTTTAAGTGAATGTAAACATCTTCAATAGGAAAGAAACCATGAGGTATTTGTGACAAACATCTCGATATGTCATTCTCTTTTGAAATACTAGGGCACAATTTGAACATGGGACACGACTCTTGTGATTCATCAACCAACACAGGGGTAAATTCTCCAACCATTGCAATGAGTAAATTTGGGAACAACTAAGATACAACCTTCGAATTCTCCAAGAGAAATTTCTTCAAATCCTTTTGATAACCCTAACTCATCTTTCTCACTCTTTAGCTCCTCGACTTGATTTTTGCAATGTGTGAAATGACTAGTAACATATAGTATTTATCGTATAATCTTGAGATAATGATGCATTAAATGCATCGTAAACCCACTAACTTGACTTTTTACCAAAAGGAATATTCACCTCTTATTTTTCCAACCGATACCTTCCAAAAGGAGTATATTTGTTATTCTTTTTGCTTCTTGGGATAAGAGACAGATAAAGAGCATTTTTTTCCCCCTGATCGACTATCGTGAAGTTGCTCCATTTTTGGTCATGAGAGCTTATGCTTAGGTGCTGGTGCTACCGATATCCTTCTTGACCCTAATATTCTTCATTTATTTTCTGACTTGTTCCTTATCAATAATCTTTGTCGATTTTGTTCATTCCACATTCACAGATCTACAATATTTTGCAATGTGTCCAGCCTTGTTGCAATTGAAGCATCAATTTTCCTATTTATTTGGCCTTGACCCACACTAGTTAGATTTATGACCATGGAGAAAACATGTATAACAATATCCAGTAAACTTATTATTATCATTACTTGGTTTTCTATATTGACTTTCTTTATGACCAAATATATTACAATTGAAACATATACCGATAAAGGACCTATTATTATTTATAGTAGTCCTACTTCTACAGTTTCTAGCCTTATGTCCAGATCAATTACATTTGAAACAATGACCATTAAAAGAATTAAAATTCATACTTATCTGGTGACTTACCAGAGCCTTACCTTTGTCCAATCATTCATATGTGGTTTCATTTTGACTTACAGGTGTCTTTTTATCTTCCTCCTAGATTTTGTTGTGGGAGAATTCATCGGTTTGACATCTAAGACCCTTCTTATCTTTTGGTGATCTCTGAGCACTCAAGATCTTGAATCTAATTTCTCCAAACTATCTTTCATCTTTTCTTCACTTTTTTTATTATTTCAACCTAATTTGATTTGAAAGATAGGATTTCTTGTTCAAGCTTTTGGTTTTCATTGGATTTTCTCTTGATTATTCTATTCAGAAGTTTCTTGGCTTGTTCACCTTCTTCAAGTTTGGTTAACAAATCAATAATAGTCTCATTTTCCATTTTGAGTTCATTGATTACTTGTTTGTTTCTGGATTTAAACTTTGGGATATGCTCCTTCAATTTCAAATACAGTCATTTACCACCTAAAGATTTTCAGATAGAGATTTATTTTCGTCTTCAATAGATTCTAGATCTTCATATACAATAAGAACTCAATCTCATCCATAGTGTGTATCAGTGATAAGGGTTCATGAAACTGGATTAATGTGAAACTCTGATTTTGCATACTCTCTATCTCTTGTTGTTGTGTGAATTGTTGTTTTCTTTGAGCGACTCTTGTTTCATGGTCAAACCAATCTCTTTGAGGATTCTCCATTCGTGACTACACCAAGTGGTATCAGATAAAGTTTTTAATTCTATTGAGGTAGATCATGGTTCTTGAGCTTGCAAAGTCTTGAATTGATTTTTTGTGGGGTGACAAAGTGAGGACATGACCCACAATTACAAAGGACTTGCACAAAGATGGATCGAAGAGGAAATGCTAGAGGTGGAAGGAGAGATGCAGATAGAGTTGTTATAAAAATGTTGAGACAAATTGCAGCTAGATTAGAAGCTTTTAAAATGACCTAGAGAAGAGGTCAACATATAGAAGATGTAAGTGATGAAGAGGAGGAAACAAATGAAGAACTAGTTGAAGGAGGCGAAGCACAACCTGAACTTGAACATGAAAAAGGAGATGATACGTTTATAAAATCCCTAACTAGATTTAATGCAAGACCATATTTTAATCCACCTGATTATAATGGAAATTTGAATTTAGATGAATTTCTCAACTGGATCATAGAGATGGATAAATAATTTGATTATGAGGGTACTGATGAGGATAAGAAAGTGAAGTATGATTGTGCAAAGTTGGGAGGACATGCATCTTTATGGTGGGAACATTTGCAAACTAATAAACAAAGAAGAAGCAAAGAAAATATTAAATCATGGGATAAGATGGTGAAACAATTGAAGGCTAAGTTCTTACCTAATGATTACCAAGTAAGTAGAAAATTGAAAAACCTAAAGAAAAATGATCTTAGTGTGAAGGAGTATACCGAAGACTTATATAGGTTGGATATTAGATCTGGTCATATAGATGATGATGTTGAAAGAGTTGTAAGGTACCTGAATGGTTTGAGGACACCTATTCAAGATGAGATCAGTTTGGTTAATTTGTAGAGTATAGAACAAAGAAAAAGAGGAAGAGTCAGAAGATTTTAGAGAGGGAGAAAATTTGCTGGTGGAGGAAGATATTCTATACAACACAATAAATGAAAGAAAGAGTTCAAAGATGAGAGTTCATGCAGAAGGGATGACAAAATTTTTGATAGAGGTGGTGGATCAAGAAGCTATAGGAGAGATGACAGAAGGATGTTTAGAGGAACTTGTTTTAAATGTGGTGGAGAAGGACACTGGGCCTTTGAGTGTACTCAAGGTAATTTAGATAAGAGGACAAAGAATAAGAGTAGATTTGATAATGTGGAGAAAGAGCCTACTGAATCTTTGAATCAACCTGAGGATGGTGAAACCCTTATCAGATATCATGGATAAAGGATGATCATAAGGTACTAGTAAGTGAAATTTTTTTGGTGAAATTGAAAATACAATTTTATCATGATGAAGTTCTCTGTGATATTATGCCTATGGATGCCTGTCATATCTTATTGGGTGGACCATGACAGTATGATATACAAGCTTTGCATGATGGAAGAAAGAATATGTATACTATTATTGCAAATAGGATGAAATAAGTATTATTTCCTTTGATAGAGAATCCTAAGAGTGAGATTTGTACTAGTGTTCAAGTTTTCTTGGTTGAGGGAAGGAAATTCTTGGATGGTTTGAAAAGTGACAATATGTGTTATGCTTTGAATCATAAGAAGTGTGATTTGGAATATGAAGAAGAACAACCTAAGGAAGTAAAAGAATTGTTGATAGAGCATGAAGACATAATCTCAAAAAATGTGCCTAATGGACTACCACCCGTGAGTAGTATTAGTCATTGCATGGATCTAATCCCTGGAGCTAGTTTTCCTAACAAAGTAGCACACCGAATGACACCTACAGAGAATGAAGAGATGAATATACAAGTACAAGAATTGTTGAAGGAAGGTTTGATCTGAGAAAGTTTGAGTCCTTGTGCAATGCCTACAGTATTAGCACCTAAGAAGAATGGATAATGGAGGATGTGTACTGATTCTAGAGCTATTAATCAAATCACAGTGAAGTATAGATTTCCTTTTCCTAGGATGAATGATATAATTGATTGTTTGAGTGGAGCAAAGTATTTTACAAAGATACATTTGAAGAGTGGTTATCATCGTATCAGAACTAGAGAAGGAGATGAGTGGAAGATTACATTCAAGAAAAATGAAGGATTGTATGTGTGGTTAGTAACACCTTTTGGGTTGACTAATGCACTGAGTACTTTCATGAGATTGATGAATGAGGTATTGAAGAAATTCTTGGGTAAGTTTGTGATTGTTTATCGAGATGACATTATGTTTTTCAATGAATAAAAGGAGGATCTTTTGTTGCATTTGAGACAAGTATAACAGAGGTTAAGAGAGGAAAAGTTTTTTTTTATAAATATCAAGAAGTGTTCTTTCATGAAAAATGAGATAGTATATTTGGGATTTGTGATATTTGTTGATGGATTAAGGATGGATTCTAAGAAGGTTAAATCAATTGTTTATTAGCCTACACCTAAAATTATAGAAAATGTAAGATAATTTCCTGGGTGATCTATTCCCTGAGGTTTGGGTTGAAATTTAAACTGAGGACCTATCTTGGTAATTTAATCGGATTTCTGGATTCATGGTTGGCCCTCTCAAGTTTATCATCCAATTTAGTATAAAAGCAATCATCTTACTTCATTTTGGCAAGATTAAAGCGATTGAAAGGTTGGATCCATAATTTGAAGAGATCCCATGAAGTAAGGATCTACGAATCAAGGCAAAATAAAACAAACACCAAGGTTTCAAGATCTATCTCTCTACATTAAGAATTTGATCACATCAACATCAAAATGAAGCTTTCAAAGGATTATCAAGATGACTAGGAGATTATAGACTGATGATTGACTTCTACTCCACCTCCTAGGTTGGGTATGGTTTCTTGTTATCCTTAAATCTATACATTTGAGCTTCATATATATACTTATTTGCATGTTTTCAAAAACACTTTATTGCATTTTCATATAGGGTTTCACTCTATTATATAGGTATATCCCTACATTGCTTTTATGCATTTTAGCTCATAGTAATTTAGACATACTCTAGATTCACGAGCATACACACATATCTCTGTTATAATGGCTATCCATGGAGGTGGAAATCACCAAACTAGGGGGTTGACCAAGGCAAACCACTATATAGCTACCCACACACATATTTTAAGACTTGCAAGTGTAGACAACTTCAGAAATAACTATCAACAAAAGGAACCAACTCTTTGGTTTGTGACAGGCCCAACTCTACCCTTTTTAGTCTCAGTTGCAAGGAAATAAACGCCCTAAGAAAGCTATTCCCTCCAAAATTAGTTCAAATTTAGATCAGTGTTTGGTCTCTAAAGTGAGAGCTCAAATTTGGAAAGACAACTGTTTGTGGAATCCTGGTTGTTAGAAAATTATATTTGTATTAACCTATCCTCCATTTTGATCCTAGGTGCACACAAGTAATCTACTATTTCCATTTATACTTCATTTATAGTTTCAACAAAGCTATTTCTTATCACATTTAATTATCGACATAGAAGTTTTGTCCTTTCTTTCTCAATTCTAGGCAATAAAGGAATAGAAACCTCGAGAGCATAGGTAGTGTATTGGCACCCTTCCATCAAGGTGATTTCCAATCATACTCTTCTTGAAGAGGTTTTGTACTCTAATGTGCTTTAGGATTGGGGGAATTAACCTCCTACTTGATCCCCTTTTCCTATTGCATAATTACTTATCTCTCTCTGAACCATAATTCTTTCTATTCTCATTAAGTTGTATCTATTCCTTTGGGATCATTGCTTCTATCAGATAGGATCTATTTTTGTCTATGGAGTTATTTATCATTGACTTCGGGATTAATGAATTTTATGTTTATTAGATCACAACTCCTGCAATCCTTGGCGACCTTCCTAATTTGGATTTTCCCACTCCTTTCTCCTGGGGTCAAGTTAGCTAGTTGCTTATTGATATCTTTTCACAAAGCTTCTATTTTTGACACAATTTACCTTAACTCTATTTGATTTTCTATTTCTTCCACTTTGGTACATATATCTTATCCTTTCCTAGGTATTCTTCTATTTTCCCTATTTTTGATCGACTGGTTACTTTGGAGATCAAGGAATCTATTTCTTCCTTAATTTCTTCTTCCTCTAATTCTTTGGGTGAGTCCTACAAGTTTGTGAGGGGGCTTACTTCTTTCTTATGAGGGTTAAAATTAGGGTTTGTCTTTTCTCCTAAATGCAACATGACCTAACCTTAGGATACACTTACCTCCATATTTACTCACATCCCCCTCCACCTTTTGAATCCACTTACCTTTCTTTGTAATAATCTCAAGAGTATCCACTAAATACATATTTGAATCTAGATCCACAAGAATTTCTAGCACTGATTTTGGTTTTCCACAAAATATGTTGTCTTCAATTCCTATGAGGGAACCTAGGACTTCCCCAATTATATCTAAGGCATTGAGGTTCTAGTACTTCAAGGGAAGATTTATTAACCTAATCCATATAAAAAAATCTCCTAGGTTTGTAATTGATTGGGTTAAAATTTGGTTCCAAATCTAGTCAATAGAATAAAGATCCCAAAAAGAATAGTGGTTTGTCAAATAACATCTTCCTCTTTAAGAAATTAGCTATGTAATCAATCATAAAATATTCATTGGTAAAAGACTTAGATTTTACCTAATCACCAAATTGAGCATCCTGCCAATTTATGATTCTGTCCATTGGACAATATGTTCTCGTCCAATTTGCAAAGAAACTATAGTCTTTGAAATGCTCCCAAACTAGCTCAGGAGTGTTGGAAGAGATGATAAAACCTTTTCTCTTCTTTTGCATATGATAAGGCCCATTCTTTACATTTTCCTTCCATGCCATTTTCCTCTTATTTTCCAAATTCCTCCTTCTAACTTCAAATCGAGGATAGCGTAGGGTTTCCTTTATGCTTATAGCTTATGTTATACCGGTTTTCTTATTTAATGAAAGATGTCTGCCATTCACCATATAATCAAGGCTTGTTGTATTTGTAGGTTGATTTCTCATTGTCTGCTAATCCCCTAGTCTCTATTATTAGCCACATCATTTTTCAATATGTTCCCCTTCTTGCATTTTTTTGGACTTTGTGAAGTGGTATTAAATTTGCCTTAGTGGCAAATGTTAGAAGTTCTAAAAATTTTAAAAAAAATTGCTAGCAAAATAATTTGCCATTTGAAAATTTTGACATCTCTTTTTTTTTTTGCTTAGTTATAAATGATTTTATAATATAATAAAATAGAATAATAATAAAAAATATAACTATTATATAATATGATATATTTACTATTTCTCTTACCTCACATTAAAATATGAATAATATTTTAGAAGAAAATGTATCATAATAAAATAGAATACTAATAAATATAAATATTATATAAAATGATATGCTTAGTATTTCTCTTACCCCACATTAAAACATGGATAATATTTTAAAAGAAAATGTATCCCATGTTGTTGATAGACTAGAACTAATTCAAGTGACAAACCACCAACAACCTACAATTTACCCAATGTTCTTTAGATTTGTAAACATTGTTCACAATCAAATGTAACCCATAATTGGTAAGTGACAATTCACTTCACATTCTTGAAATTTGTAATTGTGGATCATAGTCAAATGTAATGCACAATGGGCACATTACAACCCAGTTGACATATTAAATATATGTTAACATGGAACATGGTCAAATATTACCCATCATCAACACCATATAACTTTTATCACATACTCAAATTCTTAAACATGAAATATAATGAAATTGGTACCATTCATTAAATTCCATTATTTTAAAATTAGTATGTGTGGATCATATCTAAAATATACCCCATAATTGAGCTACACTATAGTTCTCATCCCACATTCCTAAGATTTGGAAGCATCACTCATAATCAAATATAGCCTACAATTGGCATCAAAATTTACCCCACATTTTCAAGATTTGAAAACCTAGATCACATGCAAATTGGTACCAACAATCCAAGGATCACACATGTCTCTAGAGAGTAGTTCCATTATTTTTGTCGTCATTATTCCCCAAACTAAATAAATGAGATAAGGGCTCTCTCTCTCTCTCTCTCTCTCTCTCTCTCTCTATATATATATATATATATATATATATATATATATATGTATATATGTTCCACTCCATCTTCCTCTTCACTCTCTATCTCTAGACACGTCCCCCCTCTCTCTCTATCCATATCTTTCCCTCTTCGTAGACTTTTATACCCATATCTCTATCTCTCCATATGCTTTTTCCATCTCCCCTTTTGTATATCTCATTTTCTCCCCATCATCTCTTTACCTCTATATATCTCCCTCTCTATATATCATTTCCTATCTCTATTTGTATCTTTTTGTTTCTCCATCTCTTACTCATTCTCTCCCCAATTGTAAACATAAAATGAAGCATTGCAAACATGGAGCTTGATTATCTTTTGCTGCATAAGGTTTTAGCCATATTTGGATCCTTATAATTGGATGCATAATTGATTTGAAACTATTACTTATCTACTTAGACCTTTATCGTAAGAAAAACACCATTTATTAAATTGTATATCAATCTATAAGTATAAAAAAATAGACCAATATTTGCCTTCCAATCCTTTGTGACGTACTCATTACACTCCAAAATGTGATTGCTAGTTTTATGTAAATTCAATGGTTTTTATTGCAGAGAGAAAAATGATATCTCACTTGAAAAGACATTCAAATCCACTAAGTAGTTTCGAAAGGATAGCCGATCAATCAATAATCTGGAAAGGAAAAGGGCCGGAAGACAAAACAAACTCGAGATTTTAAATAAGGAAATTCATATGTTATACCGATGCGTTCGGTGACTACAAAGTTGTGGTGGTGGTAGTTATAGTCGGAGTTGAAAGCGCGCAAAAGAGTCTTCATCCCATAAGAAACGAATCAAACAAAGACGAACGCCAAAATCATTGTTTTTTCACGGGCTTCTGAGGACTGTTTGAATTGGTCAATTTTAGCTCAAACCTGTGCTGCGTGAGTCTCTGTGTCTTCCATCCACAAAATGGCTATTGGTGCGACCAAAATGGTTCTTGGCCTCCTTACATTCGTCACTGTTGGCATGTTAATTGGTATGTACACACGTTTCTTTCTCTTATTTTTCTTTAAAAAATATTATATTCCATTGGGAGGATCATTTTTATGTTACAAATTTGGATGTTTATTATTTTCCAAATCTGGTTAGCAAGATTGAAATCAACCCAATACATAACATGGGTAGTTTCAGAACTTGAAAAGGCGAGTTCTGTATGCATGAAGACTTGGAAACCTAAATGGGAATAAGCTGAAATGAGTAGAGAGTTGGAGGCAATTATGATGTTTTAGAAATCGGAAAATTGTGGGACGACGAAACATGGGTTGCCATAAAGATGCTCGGTTTTGTTAGAGAAAGAAATAATTAATTGGCAGACCTCTGGTGTTGATTTCTTTCATTTTTTTTTGAGGAAAATTAACTTCGTATGTAGGAAAGGAGCTTCAGTCAGTTTTTATAACTTTTCTTTTAAACTTGGTAAATGTACGGTAATGTTATGGGTCCAGGAGTCAGTCGTTTCTGTTTGTTGGTGAGTATTTGGCGAGGTTACAGGGCACAGTTATTGCTTTGTGCGGAGTGCTTGGATCACTTTAGTACAATTTGTCAAAATGGGTTACACTCATATTTATTTAGGATTGGTTATATCACAACCTTACCATATGCCTATTGGAGTTACGGGCTACCTAATTGTGGTAGGTGGATGTGGACTTGGGTTCTTCTTTTAGGAGTGTTCCCTATTGTCATTACAGAACCCCTTGCACATCTTCGTTCAGTAACCTGATTTCATTTTTGTATTAGTTTTTAAACTAAAAAAACAGAGAAAGATGATTCAAATTTAAAATAAATATTATTTACTTAAAAGATGTTTGGCTCATGTAGAGCTTGCCAGGTTCACACCTGCTGGAAACATTGAGGTACGGATATTTGTATTCCAGAAGGGATTAAGGATTGAGGTTGAGTGCAGTTATTGAGTGGTTTCTGTAGAAAAAGTTGGCCGTCAGACCTTGGCAGCTTAGCCCATGAAGGTTTTATATTTGTCTGTCCTAAGAGTTTGTGGACTCATTTCTCACCTCCAACAAAAAAAGAATGAGAAATTCAAATTACTTTAGGACGTTGCATGAAGAGGTAAAAATCTATGTAGGCATCTAAAATTAGATAGGTGGATAGTGAATGCAAAGGGGTATAAAAATTATATTGAAACATCATCTTTGTTAATAGAATGGCTGTGTTGTGGAATTGCATGGAAGTCACAAACAAGAAGGCTGATGATGATAAGGAATAAACTATCAACACAAAAACTGAAGAAAATATAATATCTAATAATAACTTGAAAGAACATGTTGCAAATCTTACTCAAAATCTTGTGGATCAATAGAAACGAAATTTTAAATGATGCTTCTAAAGAGAATTAGAGCATTGGTGTACTACCTCATCGTACAAGGTGATGAGGTTATTGCTGGCCTACAAACAAAGGGAAGCCAGGCTAAGCCTTTTAAATCCAATGTTCCACCACCTGTCATGGATGAGGGAATGTCAGGACGGGTATTGGGGATGGGGGACAATGGGCCTAAGTTTGGGGACAAAGGGAGGACGGTGACGAGGGGTTGGGGGGGGGGCAATGCTATATACATATACTACTTGAAATGCTAGTTATGAAAAGATATATAAGAATTACATTTCAATTGAAACTTTGGCAAATTAGAAAAATAGCAAAATTGTAAATACTAAATACTTGATCAATGAACAATGAATACTGAATAAAATTTCAATTTGACAAACGAAATCAACGAATTGGAGATTTCTATTATGTCGAAAAAATGATAAAGATGATTGCAAAAAGTAGCATGATATCAAAACTAGTAGAAAATGTCAAAATGTAGTGAAGGGAGGCCTCTAATCATCCCCCAAAGTAAACTCCTCATCATTGGAACTACTGAACTCCTCATGGTCAAGCCCTGCCAAACTAACACTGACCATCCCTGCATCTGAAGTCAGAACATCCTAATCCTCATCAACCTATGATGGCTTCTCTGGCTCTACATCCCACTGTGCTGCTGGACTCTCCTTGTACACACATGTTTTGGGGTCAATGAGATACAAGGCACTATGTACAACTACAAGCTTCTTTGCTCTCCTAGAGGTAAGTCTGTTTTTCTTTAGAGAGTGGATGAAGCTATAAGTAGAGACTAGTTTCTCTTTGCATCTGAAGAATGAGAAACCTGAGATAGCAAACAAATAGTTAGTGTGGTAGTCTTTGATTTTTGTCCATGACAGTTCCACCACAAAATTGGGTCCTCTTTTGCTATAGTTCCTATATTCATCTTTGCCGCATCCGAATAACCTCTAAGAGTGGTAAATTTTGTCCGCTCAATGCGAATTGTGTTGATAGTAGTAGGATCATACATCCTATCTATGCACTTGAAGAACCTTGCCGTCACCCCATCTTCCCAAATCGGTGTAACTCTACCAAGCCTAGGCATGTACCACTTTGTATTCAATGCATAAGCAACCATATGCAAGGGAGTGTTCAACTTGTCCCATTTGCGTTGAATGATTGGCCAAATCTGTGCATTGTAGAATGCTAAAGCAGGATCCTCTCGCACAACAACTCTCATCTGGTCAAGCATAGAATCGATGCACTCTTACACCTCTCCAAGGGTAGGTGAATCCCCATCCCCATATCGGATGACTTGGAAAACTGAGGCAATGATAGAGACAATGTATTTTTCTTCACTCCAGAATAAATCACTCTTCACTATATCCTTCACCCTCTTCCTTTGCTCTGTCTTGCCCTCGACCTACAAATTCCACTCTGTAGTCATAACCATGAGTTGCAATGCCTCTTGCAACTCAATCATTCTCTCCAAGAGAATGAAATAGGATGCATATTTGGTCTCAACTGGTTTCAAAATCTCCTTCGCGAAGCTCCCAAAGAGTGCATGTGAAGTGTGGTGGCTGCAGATAAACATCTGAACATCACTTGCATCATTGACCACTCCTATAATCTAGTCAATCTTCCCCATGTCCTTGTGTGCATTGTTCATGGCATGCACACAACATGGAGTCCACCAAATATGTCTGTAGGCTGCCTCAATAAGCTTTCCTGCAACTTTGCACACATGTGCTACATTTGTCACTATTTGGACCAAATTTTGTGGCCGAACTTCCTCAATAGCCTCCCTAAGGACCTCTAATTGAAAATCAACATCTTTATGATGCCTTGTACAATCAATCGCTCTGAGAAAGTATTGGCCATCTGGATATGTAACCATGATGTTGATGAGTGGACGATGCCTAATGTTCATCCACCCAGCCATAACTATGCTGCATCCAGACTCCACCCAACATGCCTTCATCTTATCCATGATTGGAATAATTCTTATCTAAGATTGTGGTCCTCAATTCGTGTTCACCCCCCTTAGCCTCATGCTAAGGTTCATATTCTAATTCACTTTCACCATGGGAATGAATTTCCATCTCATTCTCATTCATATCATGACTACGAGAGCTCATTGTGACACTGCATTTCACAAAATGAAAATAAATTTGATAAGCGCTTAGTTTAAGCCGTATGACTTAGACATTGCCGTGCGCCCAAGTTGACATGTGCCTGAGTTACCGTACGGATAGTCTTGCGCAGTATAATTGTGTGTAGAGGTAATTCGTTGACGGTGGTGTGACATTTCCAGGGTTGGCGGAAGTAGTTGTTGTCGCACAAGAAGTTCCAAAGGCCATCAGAACATTACATAAAACAAAATGGAAATGTAGAAGATTATGCCATTGAATTCCAAAAATTTTCTGGTACCCAAAAGTGTCTCAAAGTAGACTCACACCTGCTTGTAGAAGAGTTAAATGAGTCAATCCGGGGCTTGGTAAGTGCTCAAGATCCTACCACACTTGAAGATGTAGTTCAAAAGGCATGAAGGTTGGAAATCACGTCATCAAAAGACAAGCCTTATTCAAAAAATCTAACTTCAAACTCACATACCAACCCCCCCTATAAGAGAGTGGCATAAAAGGGAATTTCCTCCTAAAGACAACAAGGATGAGCTTCGGAGAAAAAGGCAATGTTTTAGATGCAAGAAAAGATGGGAATGTGGACACATTTGGACTGAAGAAGAGCTTCCAAAATTTGTGGTTCAAGTGCAAAGAGAAATGGGAGCCATGACACATATGCAGGAAAAGAGGCCAAGCATGCAACATAGAGGCCTTATCCAATGTCAAAATATGTGATGAAAAAGATGAAAAACGAAACAAAAAGAGGAAGTGTGATGAAAAAGAACACAAAACCTTAGCTACAATTACAAAAGCATCCAAGCACCACCCTTCCGAATTAAAAGTGTTCTAAGAGGATGAAAGGTAATAGCAGTTGTAGATAGTGGGGAAACCCACAACTTTATCAAGGATAATTTGGTTGCAAAAATGAAATTGGAAACAAAGGATTTTAGGGGCTTTACAGTAGCCTTGGCTGATGAGTCCACTGCTTTGTGTACTAGGAAAATTCCACAAACAAGCATCACCTTGGGGAAGCATGCAATCCAAGAAGATCTCTACGTTGTTAAGTTGGAGATACCAATGAAAATTTGGGTACCCCATGGTTGCACTCTTCGGGACGCTTCATCCTAGACTTTCCAAAATTGGAATTTTTTTTTTTAATATAACGGGCAAGAAGTCCTTTTACAAGGGCTATTTGATGGATTCCCAAGAGTAGTCTCATCCAAGAGGATGGAAAGAATCTTTAGATAGGACAAGGAGAATGGGCCACACAATGCATGATTCTTGACAAGTCTTCTCCCCAAAGCAAGGCCATCCCCATTGATATTCAGCCCATCTTGAAGAAACACAAGAAGGTATTTGGCAATATACCATCAGGACCTCCCCCCAATAGAGGCTTTGAACATACCTAGAACTTGAGGAAGAGCTAAGCTTGTAATCACCACGCCTTATAGGCACCCCGAGAAGTTCAAAGAGGAGATTGAGAAAATCATCAAAGAGCTTGAAATGGGTCACATTCAGCCAAGTTGTAGCCCTTTTGCCTCTTTTGTGGTGCTAGTAAAAAAGGATGACACAATGAGGATGTGCATAGTTTATAGGGCTTTGAACAAGAAAAGAATTAAAAACCATTACTCCCCCCCTAGAGTTGATGAACTACCACAGCCATCTCACTTGGTGGTTTGTACATGCTTTCCACATCCCTCTTGGACTTGGTGTAGAAATGGCTTTGAGCAGATCCATCATGTCTTTTACTTCAAATCCTAATACGTTTGTGTAGCATTATTGATAATCTATGAATATGATGTGGTTTGCCTAACCTTACTTGAATATATATGTATATGTGTATATATTGTTTCTTGTTGTGGGGTTCAAGCCTTGTGATTCATAATTACAGAGATTTAATTGGTAAGATGTAACCCCAACCCTAATTTGTTGCAATTGTGATTTTATGGCAAATTAGGAAGGGGACATTACAATGACTTATTGGCTGAGATGTGAACTGGGTGCTGAGAACTGAGGCAAAGGATGTAATCAGCACTCCAACGGTAGACTTAGTTTTGCTGACATTGGAGAATGAGATGCTTGTACTAGAGTTTTGGTAACTACAATAGCAACTTAGAGGTTGCTGCTTGCTTCTTAGCTTTTTTCCTACAAGTTGCTGTGCAAAGAATCAAATACTTTGACGTCAGCCATAAACGTCAATGGAGTCAGTTTTTTGAGTGCTTTTTGTGGGGTACACTATTTTTTGCTCTTGCTATAAGAGGTCCCATATTTTACGCACTCATATGTAGACCATGCTCTACTATATTATCCTGTAGCATCTGGGATCCAGGGAATTTTTTTATATTGAAAGTGTGAGAATAGAGCTCTGATGTGGACTTTTCAACAAAGGGATGGGAAAAATTCCAAGGACCATGAATCATATAATGAAAAGATCTATTGAAATTTATCATGAATGTTCAAGAAATTGCAGGAGTCTTAACTACATTTATTTTTCTCCCCTTATTTGCAGGTGTAATATTTAATGGATTGCTGATAGAAATTGAATTTTCTTTTGCATGGAATAAAACCTTAAAATAAGCTAATATAATGAGTTGAACATGTGCTTAAGAAAATATACTTGGTGTTTTTGAAACAGGTGCATTATTTCAATTGGCATTCATTCGGCATTTGGAAGAGTCAGCCGGTATTGCATAACCTTTCCTTGGAAATTATACTGCTTCTATTAGGTGCTTTTGTTCCTAATGAATATGGTTATAAGGTTTTACTTTTTGTTGATAAACATTAGGGACATCTTTTCCAAGAGAGCATGGAGAAAATCAGATTTTTGTGGCTTTGTCATTAATGCCTTCATTTCTTGTAAAAGCAATTGAAGTTCTGGGAGTCGTAATCTTTAATAGCCTTTTTTATTTTCTTGGTTTGGATTGTGATTTTGCTTTGCATATTTCATGATTTGCAAACTTAGCTGAACATTTTCTTTTTTAAAGTAAAATTTGTTTTTCATATTTGTGTTTATATGTTCATGGAATAGCAAGATCCTCAGTAGTGTGCATATGCATACTGCTTTTTACAATTACAAATTAGTTAGCATATCTCTTTCAATTTAATCTTGATCTAACCCTTGGCAAATAATTGTCAGTATATGGTCCTTGATTTATCAGGTTTATCAGAAAGACAATAGGTTGGTTGAAATACACAAATGCAAATTTTTCTCTTTGCTTAATTATGGTTAATTTTCTGTTTTAAATGACCATAGTCAAGATTTGGATTTTATCAGTTGTGATTTATCATGTATTTACTCTATCTTAGTTGTGGTTGATTTATAGCTCTGCCATGATGCATTAGTTTTGTCATTTTGAACGCAATAAGTTACAGTTTCTAAACCATGGATAGTTGGTACTTGTTTGATCAATTGTCCAGAAAAGCATACTTATTTACCAAAAAGTATATATTCTAATGCTTAGAAAGTAAAGCTCATTGTTTATTATCATATGGTTTAATTGTTGAAAGGTGCTTAGTCAATTTGATTGTTGCAAAACCTTTTCATGAATTTCTGTTGCTTGTTTGAGCTTTGCTTCATGGGCAAACCTATGATACTATGTTTTATGGTATATTTAATAGATGGTGTTATTGTATGCACAGTAAAAGCTTTTTGGGATTATATAAATTTAGTCACAGGGCCTTTACTCAGAAGGTCTTGGTAAATCTGAAGAGTAAAACCCTTTCTTGGAGAATTACTTGAGAAAAAACCTGGAAAATCATAAATGCAAGAGAGTAAAAGAGAAAAAAGTATAACTGAAAAGACTTCTTATTCCGTGCCAAATCCACTGAAGAAATCAATATAGACATATAAACATGCATTGAATAGGGAAACATCAATGTAATAGAATAGATATCTAGGAGGTTTTGGGTTACTTCTGATTAAACAGATGGTAGTTACTCAGTAAATGAACTTTTGGCTTGCGTATTGGCAACGGGTATTGCAATACATATTTCAAATCATTCATTTCATTTTATGTGCACGTTCTCTAATTCTGTTCTACATGGATGCACAGTGCAGATGCATGTTATGACAGCAAAGTAGCTTTGTGTCAGTAGACCTGACTGACACCAGAGGAGTGTTTCAGAGTTAATTTATGCCAATATTTCCTACAAAGTGAATTCAAACAGATGTCAACCAGGGCAGTCAATTGCAAAATGAAAATAATGCAAGAAAGGATCAAAATTTGGTTAGATTTTGGACTCTGGAGAATGTGTCTTCCACCCAGCTGCTAGGAGTGAAATTTAAGGAGCTGAGGTTCTACACCGCTTCAGCTTACCTCCAAGGAAAAAAAATTAACTGACGAGCATCTAGGAGGGCCTTTAAGAAAGAAAGATGGAATTAGAGCATTCTTGTGTTTAAACAAGTCAGACTCAGTGCTGAGAAAAAGTATGACCTTGTGACAAGCACTGCTTAATTAGAAATCTTATTGTAGAGATATTCCTGAATACCTTGCACATTGCAGGAATATGGTATTAAAGTGGTATGGTCAGTTGCTTGCTTAAAAAAGAAGACACCAATATTCATGAAATCAGAAAAATGAAATTTATAGGGAAATTCAAAGATGACACAGATATTCAAATCTATAATGCACTAACCATTTTGAAACAAGAAAAGGGTGAATATATTAAAGGTTGTAATAGCCCGATCTTGAATTTCTTTATAAAGTTTAGATAAACCTAGTGACAATGAGCACAACTATCACTAACTTTAATGATGGCCATAGAAATTTGTTTCAATATAAGCATCCAGCAATTGAGATACTGCAATAAATTTATAAAATATTTGATATTGAGAAGCAACACACATAGTCATAAAGTATATTAACCAATAACAAATGTGCATTAGGAATGAAGTAAACTATCAAAAAAAAAAAGGAAAGCAAACAAGAAAAGTCTGGTAAATAGTGCCCAAAATGTTAAATAAGAACATAAAAAAGAGGAATGAATTTAAAAAATGTGTTTCATTTCTGATGTAAAGACATGACGAGAAGAGCTCTTGTTCAACCTCAAGAACAATCCCAAAGGAGAGAAGCAATTGTTACATGCACAACTAGTCACAACAAATTGGGCATTAACAGCATGACCACACATACATGTAGAAACAAAATAAGAGATAAAATGGACCCAAAGATTGTTGTAATGAACTTTTCATCATGGTGCTATATACATTTACAAGAGGAAGGATGTGTGTGAATGTGATAAGGTCTAGTACATGCAAATTGCAAGAAATTTGGACATCCAGGTTTCACCCACGATATATATATATATATATATATATGCAGTTAGAAGTGCCATTTTGAACTGATCTATTTATACAGTTAGATATTTATAAAGTGAATAAAAGTATCTATATGTGGATCTGTAATGTCCCCATTCCGGACCTGAAGACAACTAGTGGCAATAAATGATAAAATAAGTTTTAATTAAAGATTTAAACTTATTATAAAAGATTACCAGCATGATGTCAAGGAACCATTGGTACATTTTGATTGGTGATAGTAATATTTCTGCCAAGCATCATCAAGACAACTATGACGATGTGAGAAAATACTGAACAATAAGGTTATTTAATGAAGAACAAGTGATTACAACCTATCAATATTCTGAAGACTTACATATGTTACTTCTGGGACCAACATCAATTTATATGACGGTTGAATCGATATTCAGCAACCATAATATCGACTTTGATAAACACTAATCAACAAGGTGGCATGGATGAGTTATGTGAAGGAATACCATACCAGCGATGCAATATGATAGTATTACTCCCAAAACCTTACAAAAGGGAGGTCAATACAATTTGATGCTATGCCAATATGATTGATGAAGATGTTGACCTCATTATAAATGGTATTAGTCAAAACAGAGACTATTGGGTGGACTTCGAAATTGCAATAATTCGACTACCATCAGCAATACCATCTCAGCAGATATTGTGGTGATCAAGTAGCAATACGAAGCCAGAGTTAAGAACAGTGTGGCCAAGGCATAGACAAAACTGTCTAAGGCATATATTGGAACACAGCAATTAATAATTAATATCGATGAGGATTGAGTTGATATCTTACAAAGATCAACTACTAATCGATACCCATGAAGAAGCACAAACAGCAATTATGTCTTATGATTTATCCATAACAAAACCATCAAAATGAACATTAAGGTGGATTACATGTCGATCATCATGAATTACTAGATGGACATTGCGGCAACTAAAGAAGGAACATTGCGACTAAAGACAGATAATTTTAAGGATAAGGAACTCGTCATATGATAAGTCAGTCATTGATTAGAGGGGATAAGATATCTAATGTTATGGTCAGTAGATATGATGTGAACAAGTCGATAGTTAGTTAGTGTTTGTTATAAAAAGGCACGATGATTATTAGGTCACCAGTGGCTACAATAATCAACACAGATTATGTTAGCCAACTAATCAATTAATTAGCAATACAGTGAACTAATAACCAGCAATCCAAATAATAAAGGTAGTGGTTCCTTGAAAGGATATCAACATATTAAATCTGATTGACTTTAATAGTACTATTGGTATATTCTAATCTAAAAGGCACCGTCTAAACAAAGATAAGGTATGTCTTGATTAGCAGCCAACAAAGGAAAGGATGAACGGATATGTTGAGGAAAGGACGTGACTCTTAGAGTCTTAAGGGTTACAACCTTTCAACATGACAAAGTATATAAGGGATATCAAATCCATTCTTTCAAGGAAGCATCATCAAATATTACCTCTTTTTATTTAATCTAGTATTGGATCTACTCTATTTGAGCGAATTGCCTCTTGGCAGAATCAGTGGCATATAATCTATAGGTTGTAATCAGTCACAGCCGGAACATTGCATATTTATAAGTTCAAATCAGACACAACAATATCATTGCTATAAGCTAAGTTGCCGAATTGGATATGGGAGTAGGAATGGGTATGTGGACATGAAATGCCTGTACGAAAGAAATTTGTTGGGGGGTTGGATAGGTTCATACAAATATGTGTGTGTGTGCAGCCAAAAAATAGAATGAAGTTTGAATGTCGTATGCCAGCTATGTTACATGGGGGTGTGTTCTCTATATTTGTCCCTCTAAGAAATGTCCCAAAAATGCATACCCTGCCATCTTACTATTCCCCTCTCCCTCCCCAAAATGCTGTGGAACATTTTGAAAACCAACTCAAGCCATTGTTTTTCTTAAGACAGCAAACTTACAGATTCAAGTGGGCTTTGACATTAACTAATGGTTTTAACTGACCCTAAGTTGAATCTATGTTTCATGCATGCATCAAAGTGTTGGAGTTGCAGGCTTATTTTGTATGTTAGAGAATACATTTTCTGATTTCACTATAAATGTTGTTATTAAAAGTTATATAGAACATAAAAAAAGCATAGAATGTATTAATATATTTTGAAAATTTATATATTTAAACTATGTTACCAAATTCTTCCCTGGCAACCCCAAAGTCTGGTCTGGTTCTTGCAAAAGTCTGGTCCTTATCACATTCTCACAAAAGTCTGCCCAAATTTTGCCTGGCACGAATTTGGCCAAAAGATGGATTTTTTTGACTTTTTTAAAGTCTTTTTTTGGTCTATTTAAGTCAATCCAACCCTCCAACCCTAGAATAGATCACTAAAAAGGCCAAGAAGGTAAAACATATGCCATTTGGACTAAAACATATATATATATACATGGTGGTGTATTTTGCTATGTTGCTTTACTATTAGCATAGTGGTGTATGACCTTATTTGCTGCTGCATACACACACACACACACACACACACACACACACACACACACACACACACACACATACATATATTAAATAAAACATACGCTTTTGTACGGACGAACCCAAAACGAATTCGATCCCACTTCAAAAAAAAACTGAACGAATTTCGAACCAAAATCTCGAACCCTCATTTGAACCCGAATCCAAACTGGCAACTTAGTATTTAAAAGTTTATACGCTGCCGTCCCCTATTTTTGGCCCTCTAGGAAATGTCCTGGAAACGTGTCCTCTGCCGTTCCACCTTCTCAGTCCTTGAAACACCATGGAACATAGACCAATACATATGCTAAACAAAACCATTACAAATTTTAAATGTTGAAACATAATATTCTAATTTAAATTCGGGTTTCAATTCAAAAAGATCGAACTAGAATCTATTGATAGATAAGTTCAGAGTTCACTACTCAGCAATGTAGGTCATAAGAATATCAAAAAGATTATACTAGATTTGCTAAACATTTCGGTATCAAAAAACACGAACCCCCGGATGCACCCATAGGAGATTCATTTTACAATCCGATTCCAGTATGTTTTGTAACCGGAATCTGCCAAAAAATCCCACGATTCAGCAACTTAGGCTATAAGTGATAATTGGAGACATTGCAGGCTTATAAGGTAAATCAGAAATGGCATTCATCATTAAAGTTGCAAGATTACAAATACAAATCAGAAACAACAACATATTGCTCTTTAAGCAATATCAATACATTGCATAATCAGATTGAGATATTAGACATAACAATTCAAGTGCTAAAAGCAGTACGTATCAATTGCATAAGCATATCGCATATCAGACATAGCATCATACCCTTATCACTACAAGTGATAAAGCAATAACATTCATAGCATATTCAATCATTGTGTATCAGACATTGCTATCCATTCAATATCAATTTTTTGCGTATATTCATACATATATATCAGAAATAGCAATTGATATCTTTGTAATGTCCCCTATTTGAAATAGGATTTAATAATAGAATTAAAATATAAAAGAATAATAATAAAATTTAAACTAAAAATTTGAAATAATGAAATTAAAATATAACATAATTGAATTTGGTTAAGTTAATGAAGGGTCAAAAGGCATGAAAGGAAAAGTTGAGTCTCTCAAACATGAGATATAAAAAGGGAGAAGAGAAGTTCATTTGAAAGGGGGGTGAAAGGAAGAAAAGAGCATAGGAATAAGGAAGGATTGATGGAAGAATAAAGGAAGGGGAAGAGAATAAGGAAGTGACTTCCAAAGGGGCAGCAATGATGAAGGGTTGTGACTCTTTCAAATGATGGTAACTATGAAAGGTTGTGATTCTTCCAAAGGGTGATGAAGGGCTGTGACTCTTCCAAAGGGTGGTAATTCTGAAAGGTTGTCTCTCCAAAGGGCAACAATGATGAAGGGTTGTGGCTCATCCAAAGGGTGGTAATTATGAAAGTTTGTCACCATTGCAAACATAAGACATGATGAAGAGGTATGACTCTCCCCGGCATTGGAAGATATAAGGGGAGAATGTTTCATTTGAGGACTTACAAGGGAGAGCAATTCGGGGAATAATATAGTTTTCTCAAAGACAACAATGAAAATTGGCGACTCAATTCTAATGAAAGGTGGTGACCCTTTTACCAATAAAATATAAAGGAGATTTCATTCCAAGCAAAAAAATAGATTATTCAGATTTTGAGAGCAGATTGAGCAGAAGAATTCCATTTGATAAAGGAGATCGATCTAAGAGATCAACCTGATATGATAAGTCAGACTTCAGATACTTATACAGCTTATATCATCTTATTCGAGTAAGAATTACATCCCTAACTACATTTTTGCTCCTGTTTCATTTTGGATTTGTGAAATTAGGGCAAAGTATAAGGTGATCCTGAAAGGGGGCGTTACAATCTTGTGCAACATCTTTACTTGGTTTTAATTGCGAGCATTTGACAAAGTAAGGAGAAATTAGGTAATTGTCCTGGCTTTCCAAGTTAGCCAAAAAGGGGACATTATAGGATCTCATCATCTCCTGGTTGTCAGGCAAAGTTGTCCTCAAACTTTTAGTGTAGAGGGGGAAATTCCTAATCAAAAGTTAATAGGGAGAACCACTTAACATGTGAAGACACCTTTGTGACTGAATTATTACTTTTGTTGAGTGGTGCAATTGTTAATAGTGTTTTAAAATATGTAATTATCGACAAAATATACTTGGCCTAACATGTCTTAGTTTGGACTTTACCATTCCTATATTTGGCTATTGCACACGAGAAAGTCATTGAAGTCTAGAAACTTTGCTAATCCTATTAATTGTTTATACTTTATGGACTTTGCAAGTTTACGTGCCTTGTGTTGTGAACTTGTTTTTGCCTAAGCCCTAAATTCTTGAATCATGTGAATATTTTAACCAATTTTATTATTTATCAAGAATTACTCTGGTTAATATTTTTGTGTAACATGTCCATTATGATGCATATGTTTCCTATTTCTTTACATCTTTGTGATCTCTTATTTGTCTTATCCATTTATTATTACTTTATTCATATATAAATATTTGCGTATTCTCCCTATGCATGCTTGGTATATTATAAGTGTTATTAGAGTTCTTATAGTCAATTGCATCATGGAGCACAAACTTGTAGTGCGGATATTATTTCTTAGGTGTATGGCTTCTAGACAATTGGTTTGAGGTAGACTTCAAAAATATTTTTTACCAAGAAATTCAAAATATTAAAATAAGTAATAAAGAGTAAACACAATTTGTAATGCTCTGTGAATGGTTCGGTCTTGCCATTTTAACATAATACAAATATAAAATGCTAAAGAATAGTATAAAAAAAACAGAGGTATATCTATTGTAGAGTAATCAGACTATAATATATTATTTATAGAGATTAGGAAGAGTTTTGTTTAAGAGGGAGTGATTGAATGGAGCATGTGTTATTGTGCGAAGAAGGAAGAAGAGGTAACAATTTGTGGAAAGGAGATAATATTAGGTTGGGAAGAAGCATATACTATCATAAATAATAATTGTGCACTAGTGTAATATTAATTCATCATGTATATAGATTGGTGTATGTGCTTTGAAGGAATCCTAGATATGGTTTATCAGCCTACCCATGGTATCAAAGTTGTATTGATTAAACATGAATAACAAAAGAAGCTTTACAGCTAAGGCATACTAGAGGTTGAGATGGCCATATCTCTCATGCCACAAAATGTTGTTACCCTCTACAACTAAGATATACAAATGAATGATGACAGAGTCAACTAGCTTGTATAAACCACCTTGCCAAACACCAGCGTAACATTTTTGTCAATGCTTGGTGTTAGTCAGAACACATTTCTTTCTACAAAAATTCACAGCAATGGTGGAATTTTCTGTAAGTTGTCTAATAGACAATAGATTTTTGTTCACATTTGGTACAAACCTAATATTGTCACTACAAATTATATTGCATCATTCAAAATATTCAAAAGATCCTCTATGTAATATGCAGCCCTGTTATAGTTTGATCTTTTTTGTGTCTGGTTGTGTTTGGAATTGTTTTGGCAATATAAACAATGACAATAATAGTGCAAACAAAAAGATAATATTGCAGCACTTTTACAAACTTAGAAAATGAAAAATACTAAAAAATAACATTGCTAAAAATTCCGGAATTAATTTCTAATCTGATTTTACAAAATTTATCAAATGTAAGAACAACCCAGATCATAAAATGTTGTTACATATCTAAATCCAACATACCCATTTTCTGATTTGGTGAAATGAAGGTCTTTTCCAACAATGACCAGCAAATACAATGTCCAGAAACCCTAGGTACTTCACCAAGTGATTCCAAAATGGTGCAACTGAGTGTTGAACTAATTTGCAGCAAGTTGTAAACACCAAGAATGTAGAGTTAAACTCTCAAAGATCAATCTTTTGCTATAAAACCCTCATGTCCAAGTGCTTGAAATGGTGCAGCTAGCATGAGGAAGTACAATTAGCATTAAGGAGGTGTGACCAGCAAATAACAACAGCAAGAACTCCAAATCACCTTCCAAATCGAGTTCTAATGATCA
>MU224130.1:1485784-1511235 GCA_018584345.1 Thuja plicata | reverse complement strand
AAGTCATTATTTCAACAGTTTGACATTCTTGGTCCCAATCAAATCATTAAGAGATTGAGATCAAGAACACAAGTGTATAGGAACTACATCATCAAGTTTGTTAGTACCAATAGAGTTCTAAGTCAACCATAGCAAAAGTAATAGTCAATGAGAATACTTTCATATATATAATCATTTATATTCAAAACTTGAATTCTACTAAATCGAATACTTATTAATTCTTGTATATCGAGCTTGAGAGGTCTGCCCAAGGCCATCTATCTGCATCTTTCCAATCTCTAGCTGCAACATTAGTTCAAAATGGACCCATAGCACAAAACATTATGATAAGTGAAAGAAAGAGCTAAATATATCAAGTCTATATTGATCCTGAGGATAACTGCCATTATCAGCAACACAAGGAGTGATCTTGCAGGAGAAGAAAGTTCTCTCCTCAAGATGAATCTTCTGATTTCTGAGTGGAGAGGAAGTGAAATAAGATCTGGATCTATGCTATAATCACTCAAGCTCATAGGGTCATGATATGACAATACCCAAAGGAAGGCCTTCAAATATTCCTAGGTGATCATCCAGATCTGAAAGAGCAGAAGCTTGAACACAATTCTTTTCCAACCATAATTTAACCCTGGGACCTGTCACCATGACGAAAACAGCAACAAGGACAAGAAGATCTAGAGAATAATAGGTTATATCTGATAATGATTAGCAAGAACCAAGCTCTGATACCATGTTGAATTTTAATTATCAGATCTAATAATTTGAATCAATTAGATTTGAGTGCAATAATTAAATCTCAGAATTAATAAGCAGAATTAAATGGACAATTAAATACACAGTAACAAATGAGACAAAAGACACAACACCAAGTACCCTGGGAAAACCTTCCTTGTGAAGGTGAAAAACCCAGCAATGAAGAAGATATGGATTGAGCTCAGAAAATACAACTTACAACCTTCGATGGTGCTGATAATTAGATTCTGATATAAATCATAATCAAATCAAAATGCTGATGATGACCTCTGAATTATGCTTCAAATCTGGAAGTGCATATCGCTGTCACAGTCACAATCTGGAGTATGATTTCGTCACCAAAATAGCACCAAGTCTGATTGTTGAAGTCCTCACAGAATTCGCATCATCAAGCATATATAATCTCAGTGATTTTGTTAATCATGTCGTGAATATCCAAGCTGCTATGTTTGTAGAACTTGGACTGTCTTAATCAGAGGTCATCGCCAATAAGTAGATCATATTAATCATGACTTTGTCACCACCTTATTAGCAGATGTGGATTCACATATGACTGGGCAAAATCACACATGAAGGATGAAGTTCAAACTGCTGTATATATTCCGCGTCAAGAGTAATTCGCATACCAAAGATATCCACTTGAATTCGCTTATAGTATGTATTCGCTATTTTGGGCAGACATGATTACAAAGTATATTCGATGAAGACAAAGTGTGTCGTTATATATGTGACTTCCTCCTTGAGTGGGCCCAGATTTGGAACCACACGCTACATATTTCTTGGTGCCAAAAGGTGAGTTGGATAAATATAGGACCAGTCCTGTTAGACGTTAGGATAATAGGGCCCAGCCCTTAGTGAATTTATCTTATTGTATTTATAAAAACAATAGCCCAATAAATTAAAGATATAACTTAATAAATTAACTCATAATTTTTTATTTACTTTTCTTAATTAAATAAATAATTTATCCATAATATTTATCTTTCCAATTCAATTCTCCAATATATATATATTATATATTTTTATTTAATACTCCAAATTAAATAAACAATTAATCCATATATATTATTTAATTCTCACTTAAATAATAAATTATTTATTTAATTCTCCAATTAAATAAATAATTAATCCATCCATTATTATTTAATTAATCCATTAATTAATTTTCCTTAATTTAAATAATTAATTCATTATTCTAATTTTCCTAATTAAAATAATGTGAGCTAGAATTTGATCTAGCTACTAAACATTAACAGTCAGTAAATTTATTATTTTTTGACAACTTAAATTGTAATTATATAATTAATTTCTAATGTCCAAAGGAAGGAGATATTACAAATTTTCAGTCAGAGATGTTCTTTAGGGAATATATTGATGCAGAGGCTAAGGGTTTACACACATTCCCCCTCATTTACACAACTGTCTTTCTTACAATGTACTTGGGAAGCATCTTCATTTGGCTTTTCAAGCCATACCACATAATCAAATGAAACTCGACTTAACAATTCTTCAAGGCAATGTTACACAACTCATTCTATTTGGCACCCAAATATGAGAATTCTTCAACACACCGACTGATCTGGCTCTACAAGGCCATACACAAGGTGATCATGACATCTGCAACCTTTAATCAGAACACATATGTCCTAATAGACTGAAACAAGAACAAGAGCTCCTTAGGCATCCTTGAATCATGATAAGATCACAACACAACTTTGTTTCGTAACAACACTCACCTAAAAGATATCTCAGAATGAGCATAGGCTCCTTTGTAACATATCTTCTAAACAAGGATAGATAACTGATTCTTTAGGCCCAATTAGGCCTTCCTGCATAATCCAACTCCAGTCCCCATAACATGACTCAACAAAATGACTCCCATCCTTACAACATAGTTTAAAGGCACTCCTAATATCCTTAGCACACAGTCCTTAAAGGGTTTTGAGACCTCTCAACATGGAGTATTTCCAAATCACTATTTGATCAGACTGTCTTAATCCGCTGTGGCAGACCACTGCAACAAAAGGTGTTGAATCCTTGTGATATTGGAAAACCTTAAGTTGTGACATACACTCCAAACACTCCTACTTTATGTTCAAACAAACTCCTTGAAAGAGACTCCAAGACCGTTACAAAAAAGATTCACAATACATATGTACTAACTGTTGCAGATCAGTCCTGACAAGACAGTGGTGTAAAGTGACAATGCTTCCTATCAATCTTCTTCAACAGTTCAATCCATGAAAAAGGCAAACATTTCATACTCAACTCTCAAACTTCATTAGATTCTGTCATTACAGTCTGAAACTTATGTACTCAGTCTACTAGGGCATCATTAAAACATGACCAAATCTCTTCTCAAAAATCTATAACTTTGGAATCATAAAATAAGCATCTAAAGGATTTGTTTCACGAATTTACAGACCATTCCCACCGTTAAAATGAAAGATATGCATTTTTTTGTGATCACTGTTTACCGTCATTGAGGGTTATGACAGTTTTTAAAGAAATCACTGTAACTTGCAAAATACAACATAAAATTCGATGAGACTTGGTTTAAATGAAAGCTTACAACCTTCTTCAACATCTCCCATTGGTTGTGGATCAGAGTGACATGTTATTTGTTCGTACAGACCACTGTTACAGTCATAAAACTTAAAGAATGCAGAGATAAAACTGATTTTTATTAATTTTCTCCTAAACCTCCGTACATTCTTCAACCACACACCATTTTCTCCTTTTACAAATGACCCAAACATGGATATTTAACCCTTCTCATGCTTACCAACCGACTATAACCAACTTTTAAACTTATTTGACCGTTGGACAACATTTTATTGCAATTTTGTTAAACAAACATGTCAAGCAACTTGACAATTTCTTGGACAACTTGTCAATATGACCCCAAACTTGATGACTGATTCTAATACATGCCACGACGGACAATATGAGTCCAATTACATCATTTCCACTCATTTTGGACACACTTGAGTAGTTTGGCCATTTTTGACCCAATCAGGACCTTATAGGTCTACAAGAGTTTAATGGTTTCAATTGCCTTACAAAGTGATTTGAATTGTTTGCAAATGGTCCTTAGGACCTTATTGAACTTTGATGAAATATCAAAACCAAAAACAAATACAAAAGCCTTCATGAGGCATCCAAATGAGTAGGTGCTCCTGCACCATATATGGAACTTACGATGAAACGTAGACCTCCCTGGGTAGAGTGCATAGCAATGATCTGCAAAGAAAAGTGGGTAGATTGTCAATACCTTATTATGATGGAATAGGGAAACATCTATCAGGGTGTGGGTACAAAAATTGGATACTTATTTCCAGTTAAGCCCAATGGCGAAAGATGAAGCTAATTAATATGCTTCCTTACACATGGATGGAATAGTTCATGAGTGGTAGCATTATGGATTAGTAAATTTGGGTCATGATAAAATAGAAACCTATTTAGAGTTCATCGAATGACTCATTGATAGGTTTGACAAGGACCCAGAGTTACACTTTAAGGAATTGGCACAATTAAAACAATGGGGCTCAACCGATTTTTAGAGATTTGGTTACAGATATATCCAAACAACGATTGATTGTACTTTTTGTTGACGGATTGTCTAACTTTGAAAGCATGGATTTAGTTCCTAAATCCATCTTCTTTACAAGATGCCATTAAAAAGGCACGAGATATAGAAACTATAGTGATGAAAAATAAACTACAATACAAGGAAATCCCAAAGAGGCAAGGTAAAGATAGGAAACCATTATTAGAAAATGGGCCACTAAAAACCAAATCAAATAATGATGGCCGCATCGAGCTATGGAGAAAGAAACTATGTTTCAATTGCAAATAATTGTGGGCGCCTCGCCATAGATGCACAGGGATAGGAAAAATTTATTATATTGAGGTTGTGTCAAACAATGAAGAGGATGAACATATAAAACTAGTTCAAAACAACAAACATGATGATTTGGACATGGAGCAGCCCAATGCATAGAATTCAACCCAAATTGATACAAAAGGTGGTACCTTTTGTACTTTATCTGGTACACCTCACTATAATATCTTTCGAGTTTGTGGAGTATTGCAAGGACGTGTTGTCATGATGCTTGATAGTGGAGCCACCCTCAACTTCATTGATGTTGCTTTGGTTGCTAGGCGGGGGTTTCAGATGAAGGAACATGAAGAAATTAATGTGAAGGTGGTTAATGGCCTTCAACTGCCTTGTACACATAGAGTTCCTTTGCTAAGTATTACTCTTGGTAACTATATTGTTACCGATGGTTTCTATGTAGTGGCACTGGATGTTACAAATGTTATACTAGGCATTTAATGGATGGAGACCTTGGATAAGTACTCTTAGAGTTTCAAGATATTGGAATTTATATTCATTGTTGATGTGAAGAAAATGATTATGAATGAATGAATGAATGAATTTTAATGATGTTCACAAGACCAGCGGTCTAAGGGACCAAGATAGAGCCAATTAATCAGTTTGCTGAAGTTTCTCCAGGTGGGCCCTTTTATTGTGGATCCTTGTTAGAAAAGTCGCCGTTTTGTGTAAGTTTGCCTCTTCAAAAAGTTCTTTCAAACTGTTCACTTGTAGGCTGTCTTCATAATGACTGCGAATGTCCTCATAAGCAGCACATTCCTTGATAAAATGCCACTCCGTTTCAACCACCCCTCTGCTGCAAAAATTACAAGTTCTTTCTTCCCACATCTCTTTGGGAACTTTCCATCTACCAGTTTCGCATTGTAAATGATGAGAGTTGGTCCTCAGCTGAGCTATCAGGATTTTTGCCTTGCCTTTAATTGTGGAACATAAATATTCTTTATCGCCATGGTCCCACTTGGGGTTAAATTCTGACATAGTGAGCTTTTTTCCTACCTTTCTGTTGTGTCCACATGGCAGTTTTTGAATTTCTCTAACACCCACGTTTTGATCTCAATGTTAGTGTTTGGGCACCCGTGGGGGTTTATGTTCCATTTGTTTAGCCACTTGTTATTTTGTTTCTTCCAAGTCTTTTTCTTCCGTTCTAACTCCTCCGCCACTACCATCCTAGGTCAGCGATGTATATCCATATCGCCCACTTTTTTTAGGTAGCATAGTAAGCGAATAATTGCTGAGGCTTCAATCGGAAACATACCAGCCTCCACCAAGAGGGTCTCATATGGGACCGTTGACTTGATCTTGAGGTTACTAGTGATAAGATGTTTTTGGATTCTTTCTATTTGTCTCCATTTGTGATTTGACATGTTACTCCCCCAATCCTCACACCCATAGAGAATAACCGGAACCATCAAGAGGCCAAAGAGAGTCTTCCTAGTCTTCCAATCCCACAACTCAGCTTTCCTGCATCTATTCTGAAGGAGGTAAGAAGCTTTCCAACCCCCCTGTATTCTTTTTGATCTGCATGTTTCCCAACTTAGCTTATAGTTGAAATCAATTCCCAGGTACTTATACTCTTCCACAATCTCTAAAGAGCTGCCCTAAAAAATAAAAGTATGCTGCTGTTTTTTCTTCTTCAGAGAAAATATCATGATTTTAGTCTTAGAGGCATTAACTTGCATCCCCACCTCCTGGCAAAAAAGCTCCAAATTTTTCAAATGCTCTCTCAATCCTTGGGCGGAATTTGCAATAAGAATAAGGTCATCAACGTACAGGAGCAGCCTCACCACATATCCCGCCAACTGAATGCCATCCCCATTGGCCTTGTTTAACCATTCCTCCAATTTATCAATATAGAGACCAAACAAAGGCACGTTGAATAAGAGGCACGTTGAATAGTGGACCCATGATTATTTCAGCTAAACGGATGGAGGCAATTTTGGAAATGTGGCTTCAACAACAAAATGCTTAGTTTCTTCTGAGGTATTAAATACCAGACCTAAGTATTACCATTATGATTTATAGGCATTTTTGGATAGTTACAATGTAGTTTTCAACGATATTCCTCTAGGGAGACCACCTGGTAGAGGATTCAAGCACACTTTGAGTTGGAAGATGGTGCTAAACTTTTCATCATGACTCCCTATAGGCAACTAAAGAAGTTTAAAGATGAGATGGAAAAGGCTATCAAAGAATTGCTAGATATGGGATATATCAAGCCAAGGTTGAGCCCATTTGCCTCTTCAACATTTTTGGTGAAGAAGAAAGGTGGAACTCTTAAAATGTGTTTTGACTATTGTTCACTGAAGAAAAGACAATAAGCAACGTATATCCAATGCCAAAAATGATGAATTATTTGATGAACTCCATGGTGCCATATTCTTCACAAAACTAGATCTTAGATCACGCTATCATTCATATTAGACTTAAGGAACAAGATATTCCCACGACAACTTTCACGTGTCATTATGGGCACTAGGAGTTTCTGATTATGCCTTCTGGGTTGACTAATCCTCCGGCCACATTTCAGTCTTGTATGAACCACATCTTCAACAAAGAGTTGAGGGAATAGCTATTGGTGTTCTTCTATGATATACCTATATACAACACAATATGGGAAGATCCCTTAAGACATCTTGACGAAGTTTTGAGTATTATGGAAGCACAATCTTTATATGCAGAGGCTTCCAAATGTGAATTTGGCATGACAAAGATTTTGTACTTGAGACACATTATTAGTACCTCTGGGCAAAGAAATCTGCTGAAGAGTGTTAGAGAGTTGCAGTAGTACATTTGCCACATGATGCTGACCAGCTGCCAATTCTTGCTGGGCTATTGGCAATCTGAATAATTCTCTAGCCTCTCTCTCCTCATCATTTCCTGCATATCTCTCGCCCATAGTTCCAAACTGAATTTCCTATTCCTACTCACCTGGTGGAATAGTTCTACCCCTGCATATATAATGTATTCCTGGAATGAACCTTTGTGGCTGCATGTCTGAACCCAGTTCCTTGTAGGATGGCAAGAAATCGCTCTGATACCACTGTAAGAACCTAGTTTGGATTCTATCTCTGATTTCTACTGCAAATTGTTTTGTTCTCTTGGATTTTGTATTCTTTTGTATTTTTGAAATATATGCTTTTTTTTTGGATTTTCAATTTGATTTGGAAATTTAAACAAAGCTTGAATTTACAAATAGACTAAACTGAATAGAAATCTAACACAATTTTTCTTATTCAACATGTAAGAAAGATTATTTACAATGTTCATCAAAGCACTAGACAAGATGCAAATTAATTACTATGGAACCTAGTATGAATTTGCTGTAGCTGCGTTTTGTTGAAGTCCAGGTCGGCAGTGACTAGTCTCTTGTAATTCTGGCGCTGAAAGTGAAAACAATGGAGACGCCAACTTCAAAATACAACTCTAATAACCCGTGCGATTTCCTACTGTGATGAGCCATATGGTTTCCTGAATCCACGACAGCCTTAGGTACTCCTTATGCTAACATCAAAGACTGTAAACTAACAATATACGCTGATTACTCCAGAGTGGGATAAAATGCAGAGCCAAACAATTAACTAAAACAGCAGATCGATCTCCATTAAACCCATACATGACTACTATATACAACCATTGTAGTTGTTAATTCAACTCAAGCTTATTATTCTAATTTCAATTTAGACTATTTATATATGCAGTATTGAATATATGTATAAATGTCAGGTCTATCAATATCAATGTTATTTTCAGAAGAAGAATTCAGAGTGTATGCAGATATAGTAACCTTGTATTTCGAATTTGCTTGATGAGGAAATATGTATAATACTGAACTTGCCGCTGTCTGTATCAACACTTATCGATTTCGGTGTCTTTAAGAAGTAGATTGTCCACTGTATATATATTGGTTGTAATGGAATGAAGGGTCACGTCAATGATAGACGTGACTCCCTAAGGAGTCACATCTATCATAGGCGTGACTATTCTTAACAACCTATTACATACCATACGATAAGTAACAACTACGGTTTGTTAATACCGTAGACTTGTTATTCACCGTCGACTTTGTTATTATGCCATTCACGGTTTACGTATTACAATATCCGGTTGACAATAATGATATGCCGATCACAACGTGATCGGTATAATACATATGAACATCGACAATTATAATAACCCGTCGATAGTTATGATATGCCGATCATAATATGATTAATGTGATCGATATTAATACTTATGATATATATATTATAATATCAATCTAGTTATATTATAATAATGATAACTATTATTATCATTATTATATTATAACAATGACTACTATATTAGATAATCAATATAAATAATAGATGTCAATAATAAATATATATTATAATCATTAATATCTATTTATATATTTCACAATTTGTCTATTATAGTAGGGTTAATATTTTATTTGATCGATGCTATAATTATCAACATTCCCTCTTAGCCAGGGAAGATAAAATCATAAGTATCACATAACTCGTGATAAAAGTCTCACATATCTTGTGAAGACAAAACATCACATAACACGTGATGATAAGTATCACATAACTCGTGATGAAAGTCTCACATATCTTGTGAAGACAAAACATCACATAACACTTGATGATACGTATCACATAACTCGTGATACTTAAAGGATGATATGCTAGAGAATATTACATTCTCCTTATACATCCTAGCTATGGTATGTGCACTAACATTACGTCACATAATGTCTACCATAACTGATCATGGCACATCCATGAAAGATATCAAGTCAGCATGATATCAATATTACAAGATCGTCATCTTATAATATTTGAATACAAGTATTTATCTCCAAAAGATAGTCACCTTTTAGATATGATTACAGGGGGTAGAGCCCATAAGGTCATATATCAACACATATGACAAAAGACGTTTACACATTAAACATCTTATATTATACATATATCAGTAAAGATTACAATGCAAATTATAATTCAATCATACCAAGATTTTTCCAGAAGTGTTCAACTTTCACTCTGGCAAGTGGCTTGGTTAGAATATTTGTTGTCTGATCTCCTGTACAGATATATTCCAACTGAATCACATTCCTATCCATCATGTTTCTCACATAATGATAATGAATATCTATATGCTTGGATCTATCGTGAAATACTGGATTCACAGAAAGTTTTTTACAACTATGATTATCACAATGGATGACTGTTGGTCTCAGTGGTTTACCGAATAATCCCACAAGTAGTTTCCTGAGCCATTCTGCTTCTCTTGCTGCCATAGAGGCTGCAATGTATTCGGCCTCTGTAGAACTTTGAGCCATTGAAGACTGTTTCCTGCACATCCAAGATATCATGGCGGAACCTAAGCTGAAGCGACGACTTGAGGTGCTCTTTCTATCAGTTACACTTCCAGCCCAATTAGAATCTGTGAATCCATGTAGATTCAAGTCAACTTTCTCATATTTGAGTCTATAATTTGGAGTACCTTGCAAGTATCTCAAAATATGTTTCACAGCGATAAGATGAATCTCCTTAGGCTCACACATAAACTGACTCAAAGCATTTACTGCATAACATATATCCGGTCTAGTATTAACCAGGTACATCAAAGATCCAATTATCTGCTTGTAGAGGGTAAGATCTGCAAATGGAGAATCTGCTGCTGCCTCCTTTAGTTTATGAAGGTTTGTTTCCATTGGAGAAGACATGGGTCTGCAATCCATCATACCAAATCTCTTCAATATGTCCAGGGTGTACTTTCCTTGATTAAGTACAATGCAATCTGAGTTCTGCCTAACTTCCAATCCAAGAAAGTAATGTAGAAGGTGTAAATCCTTCATTTCAAACACTTTAGCAAGGTCCCTTTTACATTGATCAATAAGGTGATCTTCTCCTGTAATTAACAGATCATCAACGTATAAGATTAATATAAACATATCTTCTTTGCTTTGCTTGAAGTAAAGATTTGGATATGCATCATTCTTAGAAAATCCCAACTTCATGAGATAGCTATCAATTCTCTCATACCAAGCCCTGGGGGCCTGTTTAAGTCCATAGAGAGCTTTCTTTAACTTGCACACATGAGATTCTGCAGTATGAATCTCAAATCCTTCTGGTTGCTCTAAGTAGACTTCTTCCTCTATTTTCCCATTTAGGAATGCAGTCTTTATATCCATCTGATGAAGGTTCCATCCTTTGGCTGCTGTAATGGCTAGAACAGCTCTGACTGAGGTATATCTGGCAACTGGTGCAAAGGTTACCTCATAATCAATTCCTTCTTTCTGTGAGAAACCTCTGGCAACAAATGTGGCTTTATGTTTCTCTATACTGCTGTTTGCAGCATACTTGATTTTAAATAGCCACTTGGATGAAACAATAGACTTTTCCTTTGGTCTTGGAACTACTTACCAAACATCATTTTTTAAAATGGATTGGTATTTTTCTGTCATGGCATCCTCCCATACTTGGTGCTTGAGAGCTTCTGATGCATTAGAAGGTTCAAACTTAGAGAGATCATTCATTAAGGCCACATAGCTGGAAAATCTTCGGGGTCTTTTACTTTCTCTGAAGGTCCCTGAAGGAGCTACAAACTTCTTTGCTTCTTCCATTGTTTTGGTGGCCCAAAGTTGTCTTTTCTTAATGTTCTCTTGAGGTGAGTTTTGTACTTCATTTTCATCTTCTTCAGGATACTCCCTCTGAAACTCAGGAGCAGGATCCTTTTCTTGATTTGAAGGTGAAGTATTACTTCTGACTCAATAGAGTTTCTAGCCCTTTTAAAAGCTAGGTCTTCTTCAAATATTACATCTCTGCTAAGTTCAATATTTTTGTGTCCAGGTATAAATACTCTATAGGCTTTAGAAGTTTCACTATACCCAACAAAAATTCCTTTTCGTCCAGAAGGTTCTAGTTTTGTTCTCTTTTCTTTAGGTACATGAAAATAAACAGGACATCCAAATATTCTTAAATGAGTGATATTTGGCTTTATACCTGTCAAAATTTCTTCAGGAGTTTTGTCTTCAATGTGAGAGTGAGGACATCTATTTTGTATGTATACAGCAGTGTTAGAAGCTTCTGCCCAAAGATAGGTTTCTAAGTTTTGATCAAGGAGCATGGCTTTAGCTGCTTCTACAATTGTTCTATTTTTCCTCTCAACAACCCCATTTTGTTGAGGGTTGTAAGGAACAATAAACTCCCTCTTAATCCCTGCTTCTTTACAAAATTCTCTAAAGATGTCAGAAGTGTATTCCTTCCCATTATTAGTTCTTAAGGTTTTTATTTTTTTTCTAGAGGAGTTTTCAGTAAAAGATTTGAACTCTTTAAATTTCCTAAGGATCTCTTCTTATTCTTTACATTTGAGGAAGTAGATCCAGGTTTTTCTGGAGAAGTCATCAACAAATATTACATAGTATAGAAACCCCCCCACTGAAGAGACGAACATGGGTCCACATTGATTAGAGTGAACTAGTTCTAAAACATTACTCGTTTTACTAGAACTACTTTGAAAAGAGCCCTTAGTATTTTTGCCTAGAGCACACCCCTTACATGTACCTGAGTGATATAGCTTTAACTTACGTAAGCAGTGACTAACTTTTTCATGGAGGATAAGTCATGAAAGTTTAAATGTCCTAATCTTCTATGCCATATCTCATTAGAATCTGCAATATCATGAATTAGGGCAAGATTAGATTCAGTACATACCTCATAGAAGTAGCCTTTCCTTTGCCCTATATTTATTGCTTTCTTTATAGAAGAATTCTTTGGCCATGCCAGAACTTTGCTATCCATGAAGGTTACTCTATACGCATTATCCTCAAGTGCAGATATGGAAACTAGGTTCCTCTTGATGCCAGGACCATAAAGGACTCCGGTGAGTTGTATAGACATGCCTGACTTCAACTTGATGGTGCAGGTCCCAATACCTTTTACTGGATATGTATTGTCGTCTCCAATGGTTACCTCTTCATCAATTTCTTCTATCATAGAGTCCAATAGTTCTCTACACCCTGTGATGTGTCTTGATGATCCACTGTCGATTATCCAAGTATTAGATTTGTTGGATACTTGATTAGAGAGGGCAAAGTAGAATACATGTTTCTCTGAGTTATGCTCCTTTTTATTTATTTTTCACTTTGGCAAATGTGGCTAATTGTTTAAGTCTATCTGGACATCTAGCTGCATAGTGCCCATATTGATCACACCTGAAACATTGAATAAGGGAAGTATTCTTTTTTGATGAACCTTTTTCATGATGGTCCTTCCTCTTCTTAAAGTGTTTCTTCTTGCCTTTCTTGTGAAAGTTTGCATTTAACACTTGAAGATCCTCATCTATATTTTGTTGTTTGATTCCTTTCTTGTTTTGCCTTGACTCTTCCTGAAGACAGTTCAAAGTTTGGAAATTTTGATCTTGCACTAATGCCTTGAACAAAGGTCTCCCAAGTGTTTGGAAGGCCATCTAGTGCGATAAGTGTCAGTTCTTTGCTCTGAATTGTATATCCAAGTACTGTTAATTCATCCCTTAGAGTGGAAATTCTCATAAACTATGCATTGATTGATTCTCCTTTATTCATACTTATATTATTAATTTCTCTTATTAGTACTAAGGTTCTGCTAGCATTGTTTATCTCATACGTTCTTTCGAGTGATTTAAACATATGGTAGACAGTCTCATATTTTGTTAGAATTGGCACTATGTGGTCTCTAACACCATCAAGTATGATCTTCATAGCCTTTTCATTTCCTTCAATCCAATTTGATTTTTCCGGATCATTTTCTGGCACTTCCTTTTCTTCTTTTATGAAAGACTCAACTTTATTTTCTCTTAGAATCATTTTGATCCTGAATTGTTCCCTCCTTCAAGTCTATCTTCAAATTTGATAGCGCTTGGCATAGAAATGTGAGGAATGAAATAGTTTAAAATTGATATCAAATTTCTCAAGTTTGAGAGCTTCTTGGATCTTCCTTTACCAGAGCTTTGATACCATGTTAATTCAACTCAAGCTTATTATTCTTATTTCAATTTAGACTATTTATATATGCAGTATTGAATATATATATAAATGTCAAGTCTATCAATATCAATGTTATTTTCAGAAGAAGAAATCAGAGTGTATGCAGATACAGTAACCTTGTATTTCGAATTTGCTTGATGAGGAAATATATCTAACACTGAACTTGCCACTGTCTGTATCAACACTTATCGATTTCTGTGTCTTTAAGAAGCAGATTGACCACCGTATATATATTGGTTGTAATGGGATGAAGGATCACATCTATGATAGACGTGACTCCCCAAGGAGTCACGCCTATCATAGGCGTGACTATTCTTAACAACATATTACATACCATACAATAAGTAACAACCACGGTTTGTTAATACCGTAGACTTGTTATTCACTGTCGACTTTGTTATTATGCCATTCATGGTTTACGTATTACAATATCCCGTCGACAATAATGATATGCCGATCACAACGTGATCGGTATAATACATATTAACATTGACAATTATAATAACCCGTCGATAGTTATGATATGCCGATCATAATATGATTAATGTGATCAGTATTAATACTTATGATAGATATATTATAATATCAATCTAGTTATATTGTAATAATGATAATTATTATTATCATTATTATATTATAACAATGATTTCTGTATTAGATAATGAATATAAATAATAGATATCAATAATAAATATATATTATAATCATTAATATCTATTTATATATTTCACAATTTGTCTATTATAGTAGGGTTAATATTTTATCTGAACGACGCTATAATTATCAACAGTAGTTGCACAATTCATCGGACCTTCAACCGTTTCAAAGTGCAGATGAAGCTTGCGAAAATTCTGAAACCCAAACCCCAATGTCGCCAAAATGCTTGAGAGAGAGAAAGTTGATAGCAAAGATAATCGAATTCTCCAAAATAAATATCTTATAACTCCCTCCTACATCGAATTCCAGCTTCTCCAATGTACCATTCATAAAAACATTGACTTGGCGTTAAAACATAAGCCATTAAAAATTTGAAGTGTTATAAACTAATACCCACCATACTTTAGTTGGCGCCAAATACTCCTAAGTCATTAATGAGGTATAAAAATGACTTATCACTAAAATCAAGTTGGCTTAACTTATAATATAAAGTTCCTCAGTTTTATAATTAATTAAGTTTGACTTAATTAATAATATTGAACCCATTAATCAAAACACTCTCGAAATATCAAGTCAACACAAGAACTAATGCCAAATCTGAGACCAAATCAACTAACCAAAAGCGGAATCCAACTCAACACGACTTACTATAAATAGTAAGTTCTCAACCAGAGACCCTCAAATCGATCCATTAGCCCACGAGGGTTGCAATGATGGGCTAGCAATGCCACGTCCCTGACACTTGCTAAAAAAGGGACATCACACATTTGATATTTAGATTAAGAGGTTTTATGGTAATGTAATTCTACAACTAGTCGAAAGTTGTTGTTGGTGTAGTGTATATTTGGAATCCAACAAATTTTCTCAAGGATTTTTTAAGAAAGTGGAAGAATATTAAATGTATGGTGAGTATATTAAGGTATCAAATTGATAAATTCAATGGGCAGATGATTGAAGTTGAAGATGAAGGATCTTCCGATAGAGATAATTCTTTAGGTTGTAGCATCTTCTACAAAAATTAAAGGTATGTCTAATGAGGATTGCTTAGAAATGGATAGTAAAGCCAAAAGTACAATCTAGTTGTCTTTTAGATTCAACGTTTAATAAGGTTTTTTTAGGATAAATAGGAAATTCATTGTAGAAGAAGTTAGGTATGCTGTATCACTCCAATAGCTTGGTAAATAAATTTGTTTTGAGGAAGAATATTCTTTGAAAATGAGGGAAGGTGGTTGTGTAAGTACTCTTTAAATTTTAATATGATATTAAGCTACCTTACTGGATTTGTCCCTGGGAAATTGGAATTGGGAGCAAGTATTGCTTGGGTATGACCTTGGGTTTGCCTAGGGTTTGGCTCGGGCGCCTGGGTAGAACCCTGGATATTCTCGATACTGTGGGTGCCCAAGAAAGGATCCCACAACTAAAAAACATTCAAAAATTATGAATATGATATTATGAGGTAATTAAATTTTTATATATTGGCAATTATGGATTTATGAGTATCACACTTGTTATAGTTATATAATTTTGAAGTTTGGACACATACACACACATATATTGAGACACAAATATACATGTTTATATATACACATTATATATATCATAGATGCAATACTTGCAGAAAACTCGTGAGTTTCTCTGCACAACGTGTTTCTGCGACTTTTTCTTGCTAAAACTCTTGCTGAAAAGTTTGCATAAACTCGTCGTTTTTTCAGCATTACTTGGTGAGTTTGTGTTAATTACTTGGCCGCAGCAGTATAATAGAGTTTGGATGCCAAAAGTAAGGTTCATTTCATTTTTATTTGCTCTTGTTTGCTGCTTAAGCCACAAAACACCCTCCCAAGCTATGCAAGGTCATTTGTAAGGATTTATGTCAATTTGAAGTAGATTTGAAGTGGATTTTGAAGCAAATTGGTTTCTTAGGTAGGTTTTCAAATTTTTTCTTCCTTTCTTTTTTAAATCATTTTATCTCTTTTTTGTTCTATCTATGTTTATAAAAACTCAATAATGACATTTCCTAAGTACTCTATATTGCTTTAGAGTGTAATGAACATGACTTAACACCATTTTTTGACAATTGTTTAATGATTTTTCCATTGATTTTTCAATCATCTCAGCTTTTCCTAAAAGTTCGAACCCTAAAACTTTTTTTTAAAAAGTTTCAGTCATGTCAAATTATTTAAACTAATTTAGTTTGTGTGCTAAATTTCTTATTAATAATTACAATATTAACTTGTGGTTTCAATTTGTATATGTAGGTTGATTGATAATGGCAAATAGAGATTCTTCTTCAACTAGGTCAGCTTCAGGGTCTGCTAGTGCCACACTTTGCATATAGTGTGAAAAACTAATTTATGGAGGCAATAGCTGTTTGAAATACCCCCTTGCAAGCATCACAAAGCATGATACAGGGATTTGTGATAAGACATAGATGAAATAAAAAGATAAATTAATGCCTTGCTTGTTGCCTAAGAAGAGAAAAAATTGCTAGGGAAAGGGCAAAACTAGCCATGAAAGCAAGCATGGCTTTTTCTCAAGGTGTTACAGTCAACCTTGAAGAAGAAGAATTAACACTTGAGGCCATAGTTGTCTGTCTTCGTTGCCCACGTATCTGCAAATCCACCAACACCTCGGCCACCACTTTTGCTACTTCTAGTAGAACACCATCATCAGTGCCACAGGCGCAGTCTATAGCTGATTATTTTGTGCATAGAAACACATCTGCAGCATAGCCATCATTGGAGGCAATTGGGTGGACTAGGGAGGTGCATTAACAAGTAGACATTGCTTGTGCTGATTTCTGGTACTTCAACAACATCCCTTTCAATGTGGCAGAAAATCCATATTGGCTTAATTTGGTTACAGTAATGACTGTGGTGGGAAAAGGTTACAAGGGGCCTTCTCATGCAAACTTGAGTGGGAGGTTAGTCTAGTTGTTTTTGTTTCTAAATATTTATTTTTTTACTTTTAGTTTTGAATCTTGATAACTTATGCTGAGTTTGATTTTCACAGTGTAGACTAAATTTATGTTTTTAAGATTTATAGTAATTAGTAATTACTAATTTTTGTTGAATTTAAGTTATTTTTTTAATCAAAATTGTGTACTTAATGTTAATTTCACTTAGTACTTGTAGGTTGCTCACAAATGCAGTTGATAGGGTAAAATAAGTGCTGGAAGAGTAAAAAATAGAATGAAAAAAATTAGGCTGCACCATTCTATTCGATGGGTGGACGGATGGCAAAAACCTCACAATCATTAATTTTTTGGTTTCTTGCAAGAGTGATATGGTTTTCTTGAAATCGGTGGATGCCTCCAACAAGGTGAAAACTGCTGAAACATTGGCTCAAATGTTGGAGCAAGTTGTCATGGAGGCGGGAATTGAAAATGTGGTGCAAATACTAATTGATAATGCAACAACATATGCGACAGTTGGTAGAATCCTCCAAGAGAAATATAGTACTTTTTTGGATACCTTGTGTAGCGTATGTCCTTGACATTTTGGAGGACATAGGAAAACCAAATCAGGTGAGATCGACTGTAGAGGATGTAAGGAAGATCACAAAATACATCTATAATCACCCTTGGGTTCTTTGCTTGATGAGAGAACACACCCATGGGAAAGAGTTGGTAAGAGCGGTTATCAAAAGGTTTGTAACTGTTTTCTTAACATTGCAAAGTATTCTTAGTTCTTTGAGGACTTTGAAGCAAATGCTTGTGAGTCAAGCATGTCCAAACTCAAGTTATTCGAAGAAGCCCGAAGGAGAGGGTCTTGCATACATTGTCTTCGACAACTTATTTGCATAGAGAACTATAGAGATTGTGAAGGTAACTTGAAAACTTGAATATTTAATCTTTTTGTATTCAAGTCTTCCATTATTAATTTGTAACTTTAATGATTAATCTTTTTGTATTTTTTCGTTGTAGGTGTCAAAGCCCTTGGTTAAAATTCTCTGCTTGGTAAATGGGGATCAAACCCCAATGAGGCATCTTTATGAGGCCATGGATAGGGCTAAGGAGTTTATCAAAAATTACTACGAGGGGAACAACCTCAAATTTGACCCCATATGGGAAATTATTGATTGGAGGTGGAACAATCAACTCTACCAATCCATTCATGCAGTGGGATACTTCCTCAACCCTTGTTTCCGCTTCTTGGCATCTTGCTCGGATCCCACTAGAGAGGTTATGGAGGGCCTCAGTACATGCATTCAGATATGATACTCGAGGTTGAGGTGAGAGACCTCATTGTGTCCGAATAGGAAATTTACTAGAATGCAAGGGGTGAACTGTTCTCTTCAGACTTGGCCAAGAGAGGAGGAAGCACTCAAACTCCAGGTATAATATTTGGAATTTTGGAGTCTTTCACATGCATGATAAGTAGATAAAAATTAAAATATGTTTTCACGTTACTTTTTAACTCTGCAATATTTTATTTTGCAGGTGCTTGGTAGCAAAATTGGGGTGGAAATGCCCCAAATATGCAAAAAATTACTCTCCAAATCTTATGCCATCCTTGTAGTTCATCCAGTTGTGAGCGCCATCCACACAAATAAGAGGAACAAGTTAGCTCATAAACGCCTCAATGACCTTGTTTTTGTACAATATAATCTTTGGTTGCACACAAGGAAGGTAGAGGAAACACCAATTGGTCCACTTGATTTGGATGATATAGATCCTTACAATGATTGACATCACAGGAGCAACCTCCATTGTTTACAGAGGATGAGATGTATGATTTGGAGAGGTAGGCTATGGAAGAGGGGGGTGGATTTCGACTAGATGACATTGAGGATGATGTGGAGGTTGAGGAAGATGAGGAGTCATTGCCAGTGCTAGCAACATCTACATCCAAGATGGAGGTCGAGTCACAACCATTCGTGCCAGGCGAGGAGGCGTAGCCACATCAGACTCCTAAGACTAGACCCCTTACCCCTCCCGTAGTTTTTACTAGAGCTGCTGGGAAAGGGAAGAGGAAGATGTAGATTGTTTTGATGTTGTATTTACTTATAGTTTTACAAAGACAATTTTCTATTTTAATTTTGCTTCAGACTATCAAGTTACCAGCCATCAACATTCCACATGAGGATGCCATTTTGTACCAATTTGCATTTAAATATATCTAGACTCAGCTTGTTTCTTTTGTTTTCTAGTTTACCGAGTCATTAGATGCATCTCCTCATTAAATTTTGCAAAAAAAATGCATTTCTAATTTAAGCAAATCTTTAAAGTTGTCAAGTTTTTGGCCGAGTTTTCTCCAAATTTTTGCTGAGTTTTTTTCGGGCCTTGGTGGGTTTTTTCCGAGTTTGAGTTTTTCAACTATGATATATATAATGTGTGTATATAAACATATATATATTTGTCTATATATAAACATGCATACATATTTATCTATATCTGTACTTGTTCCCAAAGATTTTTTTTGCTATACTTATACCTGATTTCGTATCCTGTACTTGCATCCAAATTGGCAACTGATATATTAAGTCAATTTGTGCCAATAGGAGTCAAGATGGATGAGGACAAATGCATTCTGCTACTTTGTTACTTATGGAACCCCAGTAAATGCCGAATAACCAGTAGTAATAATACAACACTTAAACTAGAAATGTGATTAGTATTTTATGTAGTGAAGTATAAAAAGGTCCATGGATGATAAATATTCCAATGCCCTTGTGGGTAGTAGAATTATAAGAGTTTTGAGGGAAAGGACAATTTTAAATTTTGGTGAATTTGAAGATAAAATGTTGGATTTGTGACAAAGAAAAGGAGCATGAGTCCAAGAAGAAAGATGACTTCTTTGAAATGTGTTTTCATATTGATGAATATTGCAGTGATACCTTTTGTGCTCACTAATGTTGTTGGCGATGATTCTTGGCTTATCAATTTATGTGCTTATTTTCATATGACTCTACATATGGAGTCTTACTCAAGGTATAGCAAAAGTGATGTCTGGCAAGTGTTTATTGGTGACAAAAGCTCTTAAAGATTGTTGGTAGGGGAAATGTCAAATTTGCTTTCATGGATGGTAGAATATGAATACTCACAAATGTAGTGCATGTACTAGGTTTGGCAAGAAGCCTTATTTGTGCATTTAAAATGGCTGATTTGGAAGTTCATGTCACTTTTGATGGAAAAAGGGTGTAGAATAACTATTGGTAATTTGGTGCTTGCAAAATGGGTGTGACATGGTATTTTGTTTAAGCTAGATGCATCAACTTCATTTGATTGTGCTAATGTTACTACATCTGAATTAGGTATACCATGGCATTTGTCATTGTGTCATTTGAGTAAAAAATGTTTAAAAACCTTAGTGAATAAGAATATGGCAGATGGTTTTATTGATTGTTTTGATAGTTTTGATGTTTGTGAGCATTGTGTGCTAGGAAAGTAGAATAGAGTACACTTTAACTTTGAAGTGTTATAGCAAAAGAGATTTTGGAGATGATACACAACACGTTTGGTCTTGTGGATACCCATCCATTGGTATGTCTCTGTACAATTTGTCATTCATTGATGATTATTCGAGGTACAAGATCAAGTTTGAGGTTTTCTTAAGTCTAAGGAGTTCAAAGCTCTAATTGAGAATCGAACTAGTAGGAAAATAGAGGTGCTTAGCACATATAACAAAGGTCAATTTTTCTTTAAAGAGTTTGAGGTATTCTATAAGCTTGGTGAAGTTGTGAAACAAAGGACTACCCCAAATATGCCATAGTAGATTGGGTTGGTTGAAATGTTGAACAAAACTTTGCTTGATTGTTCTACGAGTATGTTAAGCAGTGTAGGCCAAGGATAGGAGTTTTGGTTTTCTTGATTAGTCTATGAGTATGTTTAGTAGTGCAGGTCAAGGATAGGAGTTTGGGGTGGAGGCAGCAAAAACCAAATTTTATTTAGAATAGGTTTCCTACTTTTGTACTAACAAACAAGACACCATATGAAGTGTCAGAGGAAGAAAACTAGTGGAAACATGAAGGTTCTCTATTCAATGGATGTTACATTTGGGGAACTTGGTGTAGGGCCTACAATTGAACAATCAAAGGATACTAAAATTGAGAGGTTGCATTTTGAAACAAATTTGGAGCAATAGAATGAATCAGAAGTTGAATAGGATAGTAGACACGATTATTATGTAGAGGAAGATGAAAGCTAATGTGGGCAGGATCTCAAGAATTATAGGGTGTGGATCTAGGAGATTTTTTTTAACACCAAATTATGAGGAGGTCTACAAGGCAGTATAGATCACTTGAGAGTTACAATCCACTAGATTTTTATTATGTCTTATCTCTAACTTGTACTAATAGTCTATCAACTTCTATGAACAAGTCTTTCAACTCCAAAGGGAAATAATTTTTGAAGAAGGCCACAGATGAGGAGATGATGACTCTAAAGCTATGTAAGACTTGGCATTTGGTCAACGTACTTGAGAGGAGGAAATCCGTTGGCTGCAAATGATGTTCAAGAAGAAGTTTAGAGAAGATGGATCACTTGAGTAGTACGAGGTTTAGTTGTTTGCAAGTGTTATTCCCAAGTTGAGGGAATAGACTTGAGTGAAATATTTTCTTGTGTTGCCAAACTGAGTTCCATTAGAATGCTATCATTTATTGTTGTGGTATTTGATTTGGAAATTGAGTAGGTGAATTTGAAGACAATTCTTGCATGGAGACTTAGAGGAGAAAAGATTTCATGGAATAATTTGAAGGATACAACATGAAAGGTATAGTGAAATTGGTTTGTATGTTAAATAGGTCTCTATATGGGTAAAGGCTGTCCTTGTAGATGTGGAACCAAAATTTTGACACCCATGCTCAAATTGGGTTTTGGAAGAAGTGATGCCAATTAGATTTTGATTCCCATTTTATATGTTGGTGATATGCTTATCATTGTAGACAATTCGTTAATATGGGAACTCAAAACTTAGTAAGTTTTATATGGACTTAGGAGCTACCATATATTGTGTCAACATGGCGATATATAGGGATAGGAATAAAAGGAAACTATGGCTAAACTAGAGGAAGTATCTGGAGACAATCAACACAAAGTTGAGTATGGAAAAATGTCTAAAATATGTGACGGATTTGGAGGATATGAGGAAGGTTCCTTATGCAAGTGTGGTAGGAAGATTCATGTCTGTGATGGTTTGCACAAGACTAGACACTGCCTAAGTTATGAAAGTTTTAGTGAAGTTCATGGCACAAGAAGGTATAAAATATTGGACATTTCTAAAAAGAGTGTTTAGGTTCTTGAAAGGAACATCGAACATTTGCTTGATTTATTATGGTACTAATGATATGTATAGAATGTTCAAGGATTTTTGGGTTTTGATTGGGTTCAAGATCTTAACAATCGTCAATCTAGAAGTAGGAATGTGTTTTTATTTTGTTTGGTGAGCAATAAGTTGAATGAACAAGAGGCAACAAACAATTGCTTTATTAACTATTGAAGAAAAATGTACGACCACAACACATGCTTGTGAGGAAGTGGTGTCGTTGAATGGGTCAAATGTCAATATTGGTTTCAAGAGTCAAATAGTGTTGAAATGTGATTCAGAAAGTGCAATTTGTTTGGCTAAAATCCCTTTTTACCATGCAAGAATAAAACATAGTTGCATGCGGTAACATTTTGTGAGGGAGGTGGTTGACAATATGAAACTCCAAATGGAGAAAATTGATACTTGAGTAAAACATTGTAGACTCTTTGACAAAACTTGTAATTATTGTCAGATTCATGTGGTGAAAAAATGAAATGGGCTTGTCCTATCTCAAACATGAGGCCAATCTCTTAGGTTGGAGTATCACACTATCTCTTGTGGTAATATCAAGTGGGAGAATGTTGGGACATAGGTGATATTCATCTAAGATAATACTTGTGGAAGGAGTTTATCCGTAGCTTTCTTTGGGGAAGAATGTGATGGAATGCAATTTAATGTGATTCTATTATTTGCGGTACCCATGGTAGTGATTGTTGTCTACATATTTAAATGTTGTGATAGCCGCCACAAGTTATTTGGAAGGACTCACAACTTGACTAGTGAGTCAGGTTTTGTTGCAACAAAATTGGTTAACGTGTGGCATTATTTGAGGGATTGATAGTGTCCTGGAAGATGACCCTAGGTACAATAAGTAATGTGGAGTCAATTTATGTTTTTTATGTGCTACTGTAATTGATAATCTAGTAGTGGTGGTTATACTGAAATATATTCATATTGATAGTGTAAAGAAGGATGTAACTATTGTTCATAGTGTGCATAGGATCAAATTTTACTGGGTGATTCTTTGTGTTGAAACATCACACTTGTGCTAAGTGTGGTATGCTTATGCCATGTGAATCAGAACTATGGTTACATGACTCTTGGTATTCTGTGAGTGAGTTATATAGTTGGACAGTTAATATTCCCATGAGTTCAATTGTAATGGATATTAGAGACATCAGTACATTGTTAGTGTGAGTACACTTGAGAGGTTGCAAATGAAGGGTATGCTGTACACAGATACTTTGTAAGGGGTTTTCTAATGATGTTATTGTATTGAGTCGGTCTTGATTATGCATATTACAATTGTGAACATCTTTTGGTAGCGAGTTTTCTCTTGTAATGGTTTCTCATGTTAATTTTTTTTGTCTTGTGTAATCTTGTTACTGCATATTGTTCCATTAATTTCATATGTTTACATTTTGGTACGTCTTGATTGTTAATCGAGCACATGATCTTAAGAATTCATTATTCTAGTCAGCTGGTTTTGTTTAGCGAGAGTGAAAATCCCCAACAATAGCATCAAAATGTATATTGATCTTGTTAAGGTCAATTGGTTGATTTTCCTTGACGCTATTTGATATTATCAAATTGAATGCATGTGTTAATGAGGCACATAAATCGAGTTCCAGGAAGATAGGAATTAGCTTTGGAAAATGAATCAAAACAATAAATTACAATTTAAGAGTTCATTAATTGTAGCTTTTTCTAACTTTGAGGTTTCTTCAGCTTATGGTGGGAGGTTGAGGTGAACACGCACCAAATCAGTCATCCGTTATTGTATCACATAGTTGTGTTTTGTGAAATGAATGTGTTTGAACACACTCCAACTATGCTTCCAAGAATATAAGTTACTTGTGTTGCTTAAAAGGTACATTGCCATCCATTGAAGGTTTTTGGCTTTCTTGTAAAAACAATCTCACTATTGCATTGGAGAAAACACACTTTGTCAAGATTCAATCTTCGATTTAGTCAAAACTTCATCCTGTAATGTATGGTGAACAATAAATAGATTGTCAAAAGTGTATGGTTTCTACTTGTTTTAAAGGCGGTCATGCTTCTATGATAGATGTACTAGAGATACAACCTCTCGCTAGTTTGTATATTGGTAACTCTTCCGTAGTCGCATGTTTCTTCTTTGGAGTAGGATGGCTTCTGTACAATGGACATTGAGTAATAAGGTTGTCGTACAATGTACTTCTTTTTATTGTCATACGATATAGTCAGATCTTTTAATAGTAATCGAGCTTTTAAATTTAGTTGGGCCTTGGTGGTCGGGATTTTTAATGCACTTGGAACATATCATTAGTAATTTTGCATTCCTCTGTGAAGTTGTTACCTTTTGCAACTATTGTCTTTTGCAATCCTTATATTGTGTTTGGCATGCATAAACCTTCCAACTTTTCAATATCATTTTTCATCGGTTCTTTTGTTTACCCGCTGGGTTAACTTAATTACCGTACTTAACAGACAGCATAATAGAAATAAAGCAAATGATAAGTATTGTATTCATCCAAGACAAGTGTTTACAACATTGTTTTTTCTTCATCAGTGAATAAGTTCATATATAACACCCGAAGGGACACGACCGAAACGTCGCGTTGTAACTGCCTACCCCTTCGGTGACTAACAACCTAGATTAATATAACATTAGTTTTCATGACACCCGTACATATAATTATTCCACCAACATCATCCCCCCCAAAAAAACAAGTCGACTCCGACGACTTTAACAAAATGGAAACAATGTCCGGTACAAGAAGAAAAAAAGAAACCAGCTAAATGGAAGTGGAAGGAGGCATCCCTGGAACCGATGGGTGGGAATCTGAAGAAGTGACCTTCTGCCTCAACTTATAAACTTGCTGTGTTCGGATGTTTAGATCTGTCTGGA
>MU224130.1:1463348-1477483 GCA_018584345.1 Thuja plicata | reverse complement strand
TTTGATTATCTTCTCCCTCGTATAATTCGGTCTTCGCGTCGTCGGCTTCTGGATTAACTTCTCCTAGTGGTAAGCCCATCGTCCCTACATGCCATCCGAGTACGCTTAGGCAGCGGCGCCAGATGTTTACCCGCTGGGNTAACTTAATTACCGTACTTAACAGACAGCATAATAGAAATAAAGCAAATGATAAGTATTGTATTCATCCAAGACAAGTGTTTACAACATTGTTTTTCTTCATCAGTGAATAAGTTCATATATAACACCCGAAGGGACACGACCGAAACGTCGCGTTGTAACTGCCTACCCCTTCGGTGACTAACAACCTAGATTAATATAACATTAGTTTTCATGACACCCGTACATATAATTATTCCACCAACATCTTTGTTGAGTGTTGTGGCTTCGACAAAATTACAAGTCAACGGAAATGCCTCATATTTGTAATGTCCCTTCCTAAACCATGAAGCTAATATTTTATTTAAATTAACAACTAAGTTATGTCTCCACATTAGCATTAAATTTATATTTAATATTTCACTTGCACACAGGAAAACGTTTAAAAAGGGGGTGAAATATTCTTTTTTTGTCTTAGGCCAGTTTGACGAATTAAAACTTAAAGAATTTAAAAAATCCTCCTGGCAGTTACTTTGGAGGTCAGGCAAAAGGAGATTGGGAGTTTCTGTCTGGAGCAGACTCTAATTCTGATTTTTGAACAGTAATATTGCAGTCTTGCAGATTGGTTTAAGCTTCCTGAGAACACAGACTTGTTAGAGGAACATTATCTTCAGGGTTGAAAGAAATCCTCGGGATAATTTCATTATGCAGCTTCATTTGCTATGGAAAGAGAATATTGCAAATTCAGAATAAATGGGAGTTTTCCTACTATCTCTGTGATGATGTGAACAATCAATAGGTGTGTAAGTTTACAACTATAATCTTCGTCCCTTAATCGGTCCTTGTGGAGAACAAAATACTTAATTAGATAATAATAGTCAGCAGTATTCAATGGCTTCCTGTGGGTGAAATCAGCAGTGGAAAATCTACATTTGGATATGTGTGATGTTAAGTTGCAAACAATCGGGTCCTGCCTGTGTGTGAATTAAATCATTATTGACCATCTTCTATCTCCGTTGGCAACTTTTTTGGGCTTCCTTGAATGTGTTGGCATCAAGAATATAATCCTAAATGTCGGGCTGCCAAGCCAACAAGTTCCCAAACTGAATTGTGGTGAGCTGCTATGGTCTCATATGAAGAAATGATCTTTCTATTGTTCGTTGGAGTTTAATCCAAGGCTGAGAGATATTGCCAGTCAGTGCTATGACACATCACTAACTTGGACCTCAAACCAATTGTCTTATTTATCTAGCTCAAATTTTTATAAATGCATATGTTTGATCTCATTTAAAATTAAACAGATATTTTAATATCAATTAAATAGCTTATGATCTGATGCAACTGAGGCCAGTTAATGATTGTGGACATGACAATTGTAAACATGTGAACCTTGACTGGATGCTACAAGAGGCATCAAGGACTAAGGTAACCTCAACTGAATCTACCATTTATCACGAGGACATATATAACCCTATCCGACCTCGGTAATTTATATATGATAACACAAATAGCCTCAACTAAACACCACACTTACTTATCCAGACATGAATGACAAGAGCTCAACTCTTATCTGTCAATTTGGACACAATCAACCTCAACTGAATTCGAGTATTAGTCAGTGCGAACAAGAGCAATGCCAACTAAATCCAAGAATTGAGGCCTGAAATTTAAGTTACCTCAACCTAATCCTAACATCTATCACCAGAGATATATTTTATCTCATTTGAACCCTGTAGTCAATGACTGAGAACATGAAAAACGTCAACTTATCCCCTCAATCTCTTGTTCAAAACATGGGTAACCTCATTTCACTTCATTTCTAACATATCATAAGTCAATGGGGATATTGGCATTCTCAACTGAACACTGCCATGAGCTAATGGGGACATTAGCCAACCTCAATTGAGTAACATAGTCATTCAGTAGAGACATTAATAACTTCAACTGAAATACCAAGCCACTTAAATACTTGTAAACAGCATTTGTGGCAACAATTTATTTATGGCAGTGCAATTCATCATAATCCTTTTAAGTTCAACAGTTAATATCCATTATCAAGTGCATTCAATTCATTAAAAGAGTCAAAGTTTTGCATATGGTACAAATCTTGAATCTTTCTTTGTCAAACATTAATTTGACCAGCCAATAGCAAGGATTTCTTTTTAAACTTCGTTGCTTGGACTGTATTTTAGTGTCTAAATATGCTTATTACATGGTGAGATGCATAAACTAAGTTAAAGCACATACCATTGTTTAGCATAGTATTTGATGTTGTGTGCTGCTTACGAGTGTTTGTAGATGTTTGCTGATATAGTTTTGATAAAATTATTCCATTAGATAAATTGAAATTTTTTAAATGCATAATTTTTTTTGAAGTACTTAAAAAATATTGAACATAAATTAAAAGGTTTTTTGATTTAGGGATATAGACATAAATTTACCCACACAGAAAAGAAGGCATGATATCTATGATGCTCTAATCGCAAAAAAAAATTCTGACTTGCCACTTTTTTTTCATTATAACAAGAAATGTTGTTGATGTGTTTTACAGAGTCAGGTTTCCCCTTGTATAGAAGAAAAACACATGAAAGTCAAGAAAGATATCTCTATCTGCCCACAGGTTAGACAAGCATGCCATTCATTAACTTATGATTCTTAGAAATGCTTTTTTGAAAGAATTTCTTTTTGTTTGCCTCATGTAAAAGCATGCACTTATAAGTTGACAGTTTTAGTTATTAGTAGTGACTGCTAGAAATTATCAATACTTTAGAAGACCGCTTGGTAGTTTATAAAGTTCTAATATATGGTTGAAAGACAAATTATTTTTGTAGTAGCATATATACTGTCTTATAAATCTCTGTAATTATAGAAACCACAAAAATAGATATTAACTTTTTATTGTAATTACAAGTTATAATAACAGTTATTGATAACAACAATAATCTCTGTATAAAGTTAAACCACGTGTTTTTACATTGTTTTGAGATCATGAATCTTTTACTGTGTATAGAATCTAGATAAGGTTATCTAAGACAGTCCCTGAGAGAGACAAAATCAAGGGGTCCGATAAAACACCCATTTACAAGAAAATTTAAATATCCGAGTTTCAAAGTATGATCAAAACCTACAAACATTTACTATACACATCAGCATATAAATACTTTTATTGTGATGATATCGATATGCTATCTACATGATTTATATTAGAATAGCAAGATAAATATTTCTATTTTTAGACATATATGTTTGATTGTAAATTTGGTGAAAATAATTTTGATTTAGACATTGTGGTGTTTATCGCATGCTTTATATTGTCTATCATTTTTCAGGCTCAACTGATTGTGAATTCCATGAGCTCAAGTTGGCATTTGTTCTGTGGACATTCACTTCGCATCAGTAACTTGCATAGCATCCAGTCAGAAAAAATGGACTTTCCATTCACTTGCCTAGGCATGAGTGCTGCTACAGCTAGCAGCTTGAGCAGCTTTTTGTTTAGTACATAGTAGCATTGCACTTCAAACACATGATTAATCCAAAGTAATTTTAGGTTACCCAATTTACCATGCTGTGGCCCACGATTTTCCAGAGATGTTTAAAAATTGCCTTACAGACTTATTAATTTTTCTGCTCATCGTTTCTCTTAGGTACTGATGTATTAAAGCATGGAAAACTAGAATTCTTTAGTTTAGGGTTAAGTCTAGGTTTATTAAAAATTATCTTGTTAAAAGGTTTTTAAGTCATATTTTGAATATATTTATTCTATAATTTAAATTTAACCCTTTAATATGAGGGCTTTTCTTTTAATTATTCTTTCATGAGGGTTTAGGTAATAAACATTAGGCTGCCCCTTTTTTTTGGTCTAAACCATTTTTAACGAAAGTAAATTTTTTTTAAACCTCATTTTTAATAATCAGAATTTCTGTAATGTACTATTTTTGTGCTCCACAATGGTAGCACTTACTATTTTAGGACCAGCCTTTTGTTTTTCACATCAACCTCTTAGATGAAAGTAGAATAGTTATGAAACGAAAACACTCTTTTGGATAATTAGAATTTTTGTAATGTACTATGCTTATTTCTAATCTACTTCAACTATAGATAATAGGAACTAACAAAATTAAAATTTGCTTCTATTTTTAACAAAATATAATATCATTTTTATGTTTCTCGAGTTTTTGAGATATTTTTCCATTTTAAAACTAGATAATTGAATTACATATACATTTTTAACATGCTGTTTTGAAACTGTATAAATTGAATGCTAGTATGTTTTGTACTCCTTTGTGGTTGGTTACTTTCCTGTTTGGCTTTAAAAATCAGCTTCTTGGTTGGGTCATGCAGCAGGCTATTTTGAGGACCTTGAATTCAGCACTGTCGAAATTCATTGCTATACTTTGCACTTTGCAGTCCATACCTTTGATTCACCAGGAAAGGGAAGCAAGGGATGAATATTATGCTCCAATATTTGAAAAGCTTGCTGGAGACAACCTTCAAGTTCATCCTTGTTTAAATGAATTGCTATGTTACACGGGGACGTGTTTGGCCCTCTACGAAATGTCTTGGAAACGCGTCCCCCTGTCCCCGTCCCCGAAATGCCACGGAACATTTTGAAAGCTAACACAAGTTAATGTTTTCTTAAGACAACAAAGTAGAAACAAATTCATGCAGCAGGCTATTTTGAGGACCTTGAATTCAGCACTGTCGAAAGTCATTGCTATAATTTGCAGTCCATACCTTTGATTCACCAGGACAGGGAAGCAAGGGATGAATATTATGCTCCAATATTTAAAAAGCTTGCTGGAGACAACCTTCAAGTTCATCCTTGTTTAAATGAATCATTGAATTGGTTTCATTGATGTGCAGAGTATGCTATTGCTTCCATTTAGGGGTTAAGTGGCACGATGCTTGATTTCTCCTAACAATTTGATGAATTTGAACTATTTTCTTCCTCTTTTCATAGTTTTAAGTGTAAACTGGGCTGTGTCTGATACCGATATCTTGGCATGTACTCGAGTATTTTTCCCTTGATACGATCTGATCATAGACTTAAAGAAATCAAAATTCCTGAAGTTCTGCACACTTGATGTCTGACAAAGGCAAATAAGTACCAATGCCTTGACTGCCTTTAATGTTTGATTTAGATGTCCTGGTTGTTGGCATACTAGGGGCATTGATCTAGATTAGTTGATTCCTCTTTAAAGCCTTGAAATAGTTGATGCTTACTGAAAGCATAGGCCTTTCAAAAGGTTCCAAATTGGCATTTATATTTCATTGACTATAATTTGTCTTTCCCATAACCTGGTTTACATGTATCACTAAAACCCTTGGTCTATGTAGTGGATCACATAATTTCTGATTTGATTGGTATGCCATCCTTTGACCATCTGTGGAAAATTTGATAGGAAGTATTGTACTGCACCACCTGCTGTGTCTTTTTCCTGCCCTTTTCTGAGTGTCCTGTGAATGGAGTAGAATATGAGGGTTATAGAAGTGGGAAATGGCAGACAAATGGCATTGGTAGTGAGGAATAACAATAATGTTAAAAGCTAGATGTTGGGTGTAGGATGGACTTGGGACTTTATGAAAATTCACATTGGGATATCTGTGTAGAGGATAGCTATTAATAGTTGCTACTAGGATATATAAACTGTCACTTTGATGTGACATGTCTGTTTTTACTAATTTCGTTTTAATGAAATTAATGACAACCCCACGAATTTTAATCAAGATTTCGATTAAAAGCTTGGTTATATACTCTAAGTTTGTTTTATTAACATTAATAGTTAATTTTTGTAAACGTTTTCGTAAATAAATAGTCTTTTGTTTTCGTAAATTTTTTTTTTTTTTATCGTCTAAGGTTTGAGCTTTTATTTTATTTTTATTTTTTATATGTAATTATATGTAAATAAATGGGCAATAAGGTCTAAAATTTCGAAACACTTATTATTGCAATATCATTTGCATATTTTATTATGTAATATATTATTAAAAATCTTGGATGAAGTTGGTTGAACCTTTTTGGGACTATTACTATAATATTATATGCAAAATAAGATGTATTAAAATCGCCATTGACTATCTAGTCAGGCTTTTTATTTTACATTGCATAGGTTATAACATGAGAAATCATGTGTAATATAGAGTAAAAATCTGAACTTATCCTTCAGGCGGACCTTTGAGGTCGATTGTACATTATTGAAAGACATACTTATGTTAAGTTTTAGGATAGCTGCAAATGTAATAATACTTTTATGTTGTATGTATTTTCCAAATGCAGCAATCTCTCTTTCATTTATATTGAGAATGAGGCTAGGAGAGACATGTCCCTTCATGGGACATGTCTATTCATTATTATGAGATTAATATAATGACAATTGATTATGTAACTACATAAATAAATAAATATATATATACACACACACACACATGTAATATCTCTAAATCATTATTATAATAATTTCTCCTAATACTATTTTAGATATATATCTATATATATTATATCTCACATAATATATATATATATATATATATATATATATTCAATAGTTTCATAGGATTTATCCGACAGAAGCTACAAAACATCAACACTCCCTCTTAGCTAGGGAGGATAAAATCCATCCAAGAGAGCAACATAAAGTTAATTCTAAAAGTTTTATTTTAGATATCTCCTCATTGTGACATCAGAGATATGGTTTGACCAAGAATATAAAGTCTCATGATATTCACCATAACTCATAAAAATATCATCTCATGATGATGGGAGCATTGGCCACATAATATCAAGTCGCATGATATTCACCAAGTACTCAGAGTAATGGCCTGCCAACATCAAGTCTCATGATGTCCACCAAGTACTCAAAAGTTTATAAAGATATCATCTCATGATATTGGGAGCATTGGCCTGCAGAATATCAAGTCACATGATATTCACCAAGTGCTCAGGGTAATGGCCTACCAACATCAAGTCTCACGATGTCCACCAAGTACACAACAAATGTCCATAGGTAATGTGCACTTACCATATGAACATTCATATCATCTATCATGATCTGTTTCAACCGTCATAAGATGTCTATCACAATAGAAGATCATGGCCTGTTTAAGGAACTCAATCCACCATGCAAGATATCATCTATCATGATCTGTTTCAGCCATCATAAGATGTCTATCATGATAGAAGATCAAGTTATTGTAAGATTGTCACCTTCCAATAACTTTTACAAGTACAAGTGTTAATCATTTTGAAGTCATCACTTCGTCATGATGTACACAGGGGACAGGCCCATTAAAAATATGTAGTCACTCACATGACATCCACCATGCCTCAGCGCAGAGGGCGGAAACAAGGGATATCACCTCGAACTTCTCTCACAGAGAAGAACTCATTAAGCAGATATCAATCTGTTGATCTTTTCATCCAAGATTGCTTAAGATAACCTGTCAGACTCCCTCTGAATCTGATATCAATCTTTTGATCTCCTCGTCCAAAGTTAGCTTTGAAGTGTCAGACTCCCTCTGAATCTGATATCAATCTTCTTTTCTTTCAAGAGCATCCCCGGAAAAGATCAAGGCAAATAGCTCTTATAGTACATATATAAATATAGATGAGAGAGAGACTACAATGAGTAGATAAATGTAATATTCAAGGATAATAAATACTTATCTGCGCATCAACATCCTTGACACAAGTTGCTTCAATGAAGGTCCATATACATCAAATCAGAAAACGCCTTCTTAGATTATTTGAGAGTCATCTCCCCTTTGAATCATCTCCCCACTAAGGATGGTTCAAATGGGAATGTAACAGTAATTTTTTTCCCCCCCCACAATGTCAAATTCCCATTCTTATATCGTTGAACAATTCTCATGTCTTCTTGTATGGACAAAAATCTGCAACAAAACTTCACTCACTGGATTTCACATAGACCTGTACATAGTCGGTCATCGCTTTTGAACCCGACACTTTCTCTCCAATCGCTCTGGTGCGATTCTTCGCAATTTGTTTATCACCAACATATCCAAAATGCAGCAAAATCCAATGGTGTATTTGTGAGATATGGTCCCTGTACTGAGACTATTTTTTTTCTGAGACAGTCACACATTCACCATCAAACTACTCTCTTACATTTGCAGTCTGGCTCTAATACCATGTTAAGTTTTAGGATAGCTGCAAATGTAATAGCACTTTAATGTTGTATGTATTTTCCAAATGCAGCAATTTCTCTTTCATTTACATTGAGAATGAGGCTAGAAGAGACATGTCCCTTCATGGGACATGTCTATTCATTATTATGAGAGTAATATAATGATAATTGATTATGTAACTACACACACACACACACATGTAATATCTCTAAATCATTATTATATTAATTTCTCCTAATACTATTTTAGATATATATCTATATATATTATATCTCACATAATACACACACACACACACACTTATATATATATTCAATAGTCTCGTAGGATTTATCTGACAGAAGCTACAAACATCAACAACTTAGGTGTAAAGTCAAGTTTAAAACCTGAAATGAGCTTATGCGTTGGGTTTTGTTTCTCAAAATTCAAATACTAGTGTTTGCATTGGGTGAAAGAAGATCCGAAATGCATTATTCATGGTCATTTGCGGGCTTTACTGCAAGAATTACAAGTTCAAAATCCAGAGGCGGCTTGTTCCATGAGTTTAAAAACCCGAACTCATAGTCTTTCCCCATTGAATGCATTCATGGTTGGAGTTTTTCATTTTCATTTTATTTAAAACTCTTCCAAGTGCTCTTTTAAGCTCGCGTGGGAGGATTTTTCAAGTTATTTGCAGAGTTTTGGGTCATGTTTTGTGCATATTGGAGACAGTTTTGCATTAGATGTCTTCTTTCCTTGTCTTTCTGCATCATCAAAACTTCATATTGGTCGCTTTTTCTGCATTCCCAGGTTCGATTTTCTTCTATAGCCTTTCCTTCATAGTAGTTTAGGGTTTCTTTTTGTATTTGTTTGCAGAAATTGTTGTTTTTCTTTGTATATTTTAGCAAATCGCGGGTTTCTTTTTCTAGCTGTTTTTGGTAAGGGTTTTATTATTTATTCTCATAACTGAAATTCTAAATTCTTCACTCGTGCTAGCATTCATTTTTTGTCTTTTTTATTCTCATTTGCTGTCTTTGTGTGAGTCTTTGAGGTTACAAATGCAAGTTGTTATTCTGCAAATTAGTCGTAGATGATTCCATTTACATTTAACTAAAACCAAATAGTGCCTTGCAATATTTTCCCATTTGTGAAGGAAATATCTAAAAGTGATTTATGGTTTTAGAGAGCATGTTACAAAGCTTATCAAAGAAAAAACCTAGAAAATGCAAACATGAAACCTATGATGCGAATCCTCGAATGCTCCTTGCGCTGTTATAGTTTTACCTTGTTCAGCTGCAGCTAAATGATCTTCACAAAACTTATACACATATGTTCCCAAAGGCTGCAGTTCGCCCCATTTCAGATTCTCATGTGATTATTGCAAGACAATTACTTCCCAAAAATATGCAATCTGTTCCTAAAGGACCAATCCATGCCTTATTTGCTCTTACCTCACATGGAGAAATCAGTTTGTTAAGACCAGTTTACAGTTGCAGTTAAAGATCTTCCCAAATTTGGTTCTTCCCATGACACATGATTTTCTTAAGTTTTCCCCCTCAATGCTACAATTTCGTGTTGCAAGTTTTATGTTCTTTCCAAAGTTGCAATGCTCTTTCTAACACCCTAATTATGCAATCATATTGCTAATTTCGGGTTTTGGAAACATTATTGTAAAATTTCTACCATAATACCAATTGTTTTTCCCAAATTTGTAATGGGTCTTCCAAGACCCGAACATGGCCTTAAGAGGCATATTTTACACTTGCTGTGATGTCCCCTTCTAGCTAGAGACACCATTCTAGCTGTTGGTTAGCCTATCTTTGGACCCTCGTAGGCTAATAGAGATGGATAGGGGGTCAACTTGAGCACAAGAGAGTTTGGTTGTTCAGTGATTCGACGTCTGCAGAGCTCAATGCCTTTGATTTGGGTTAGAGAGATGATTTGGACTTCATTTTGTTGAGTGTTATTTTTAGAAGTTGCTATTTTTAGCAAGTTTATTTGGTCACATGGGAAATGGTTACTCCGACTCTTGTTTTAGACGGCATGGCCAAATTCACAGTTTTGGGTGAGTTATTGCATTTTCAATGGATCCAACATTAATTAATGATCAATGATTTATATTAAAGTTTAAAAATAACTTTATATTCAATCACGTAAGTGAAGGGTCGATTTCTCATTGAATGGGGCCAAATGAATATTTTGATTGGGGAGAATTATTAATGGAGTTTCCTAAGTCTAAATCATTAAATTTATTTAATGATTATTTTTTCAATGAAACTAAGGAAATAAATCGCAGCTTTGCTAGGGATTGCAATTTAGGGTTTTGGAGCTTATTTATGCTTGCATTGGAAAAAGAGAAGGCACCCATTGTTATTGTTATTGATCATTGATTTGTCTTGAGCTCTGAGAAGGGTTTCCAGCTTCTGCCATTGGAGAACGTAGTTCTTCTGTGTGTCCATTTGAGCTGGTGAAATATCTAGTGAATTTGAAATATCAGAGTCTCATTCAGAGACTCTGTTTGTGCTTCAACAATATTGGTTTTCAGCAGTCAGAGAGAAAGAAGACAATATTAACATTGTAGAATAAGGAAGAATAAGTTGCAGCGATTGGTCATCATTTTAAGTTGCAGCCACAAACAGAATTTGCAGCCTACATGCAAATTGGCGCAAATCCCAAGTAGCTGCAATTTGGCAAGGAAAAAATCAAATAAAATTCATTAGGGTCGAGACCAATGGTTAGAGCATTTGAAAGTGCATTTGCATCCAATGTTTGAGCATACCAGTTTATATCCGCATTCTGCGAATAAAAATCAGGTTCTTTATGGTTGTAAAATTGCTTTTTACCTGATTGTTTATGAGAGTAGGAAGCTCAAGGGACGTGAGAGGAGTCTCAACATTTACGATGAGCAAATGTTGGCCATAATGCATGCTTTGGCCAAATTGAGGCAGTACTTAGTGGGCAACAAATTTTGCATAAAAACAAACCATAACAACCTGAAACATTTTTTGGGGCAGCGAGATCTAAATGACAGGCAACAAAAATGGGTAAGTAAATTACAGTCATATGATTTTGATATCACCTATTTCAAAGGGACACACAATGTTGTAGCAGATGCCTTGTCACACAGACCCCATTTGAGCATGATGACAGATATATCTAGGATTGGAGACACTTGATCCTTGCCAAGTATGCCAAGGATACATGGGCATCAGGATTTATAGATGGAGCCGTACAGGACAATGACTATACCCTTGTGAATGAGATTATTTACAAAGAGCACATTTATTTGGTTTCGGGATCAGAGATGAGGAGGATGGTGTTGAGGGTTTATCATGATTCACGTATGGCAGGACATCCTGGTTTTTATAAAACTTACCGGCAGATTCGTGAGCATTTTTCTTGGAAAGGGCTCAAAAATGAGGTGTTACAGTATGTTAGAGAGTGTCCTACTTGTCAACAAAATAAACAGGAACACTCTTACCCAACTGATTTACTATAACCGCTTCCGATTCCTGATAGGAAGTGGGAGTTTTTGTCCATGGACTTCATCACAGGACTGTCGAGAGCCCAGGACAGAGACTGTATATATGTTGTTGTTGATTGACTTACGAAGTTTGCCCACTTCTTTCCGATTGCGTCTACATACACCGCTACGCAAGTGGCAGAGTTGTTGTTTCGTGAGGTATTCAGGTTGCATGGCTTACCTAGGAGCATAGTCAGTGACAGGGACAACAGGTTTATGAGTCACTTCTGGCAGGAGTTATTCAGATTGTGCAGGACAAAGCTTACTTTGAGTACTAGCTACCACCCCCAGACAGATGGGCACACTGAGATAGTCAACAAATGGGTGGAGGGGTACCTCAGGAACTACATAGCAGAGCAGCAAAAGGCTTGGGTTAAGTGGATTTATTTATGTGAGTATTGCTACAATTCCACTTATCACATGTCTATCCAGATGTCACCTTTCATGACATTATATGGATATGAGGCACCAAATTTCATGGATTTGTTGTTGACTGATAGTAGAGTGCCTAGTGCTAGAGATTTGTTACAGGAGAGCCAAGGCATTGTAAAGGCTCTTTAAGGAAAATATCACTAAGGCATAGAATCAGTAGAAGTAGTATGCAGATCAGAAGAGCACTGAGCGGACTTTTGATGTAGGGGATATGGTCTATTTGATGCTACAACCTTATTGCCACTCCATTCTCAAAAAAAGTGGTGCCAAGAAACTTAAGCCACGATACTATGGACCCTTTAGGGTGATCAGGAGAGTTGGTGAGGTGGCTTGTGAGTTAGATTTGCCGACAAAGAGCAGAGTCCATAATGTTTTTCATGTGTCACGTCTCAAAAAGGCGTTAGGACACCAGATTGTTCCTTCTACAGTACTTCCACCCTTGGATGATGAGGGAAAGTTGGTTTTAGTGCCAAAGGCTATCATTGAGTTTAGGGAGACGAATTTGAGGAGGCATACTATCAGGGAGTATTTGGTGAAATGGAAGGACATACCGGTTGAGGATGCTACGTGGGAGAGCAAGGAGATTTTACAACATCCAGAGTTGAGATTGCTTGAGGACAAGTAATTTCAGGAAGGGCGGACTGTGATGTCCCCTTCTAGCTAGAGACACCATTCTAGCTGTTGGTTAGCCTATCATTGGACCCTCATAGGCTAATAGGGATAGATAGGCGGTCAGCTTGAGCACAGAAGAGTTTGGTTGTCTGGTGCAAAGTTGCAAGACTCTCACTCGGCTAAAACTAGCCAAGGCCTGAAAAAAAATCGGGAAACTCTTGGCCAGTTTTTGAAAAAAACTCGGCAAAAAACTCGGGAACTTAAAAAACAGTTGAGTTTTAATTAGAAATGAATTTTTTTTGCAAAATTCAATAAGAAGATGCATCCAATGAGTTAATTAATGAGAACACAAAAGAAACAAGTTGAGTTTTAGATATATATAAACGCAAAGTGGGTACAAAATTGCATTCTCATGCAAAATGCTGATGGCTAGAAGCCTAGAAGCAAAATAGTACTAAATAGTTTGAGTTTCTGTAAAACTAGAAGCAAGTACATCATTACAAATTAAAATCACATCTTCCTCTTCCCAGCTCTACTAACAAATGTGGGAGAGGCACTAGATAGTCCTAGTAGCAGAACTAGAACCCAACACTGGGCGTCCGCGTGGCTGTGTCTCCTCGCTCGGTATCTCTGATGTGGCTCGCCTTCCATCCTGGATGTAGCTACTCGCACTGGCAATGACTCCTCATCTGACTCCTCAATGTCATCCAATGTGAAACCAAATCCACCCTCCTCCATAGCCTGCCTCTCCAAATCTGCGATGTTATCCTCTGTAAACAATGGAGGCTACTCCTGTGCTGTCCAATCACTGTAAGGATCTATATCGTCCAAATCAATTGGACCAACTGGTGCTTCTTTTGCCTTTCTTATGCGCAACTTAACATTATATTGCACATAGACAAGGTCATTGAGGCGTTTTTGGGACAACTTGCTTCTCTTCTCTGTGTGGATGGACTCAAATAAGCTCCAATTGCGCTCACAATAGGATGAGCTACAGGGCTGGCATAAGATTCTGAGAGAAAATTTCTTTAGATTTGGGGTACTTGCACCCCAACTTTGCCACCACTCATCTGCAAAATAAAATATTGCGAAGTTAGAAAGCAAAGAGAAAAGAGAAAAGCGAAAACATAATTTATCAAATGACAAAATTGCGAATGTTTTAACTTTTACCTGGGGTTTGAGTGCCTCTTGCTCTCTTTAACAAGTCTAAAGAGAATAAATTACCCCTTGATTCCACATACATTTGTTGTTCGGCCACAATAGAGTCTCTCTCCGCATCACTGAGTATCATCCTCTGAATGCATCGAGAGAGGCCCTCCATGACCTC
>MU224130.1:1382423-1448091 GCA_018584345.1 Thuja plicata | reverse complement strand
AAGTGGGGTATCCGCTAATTGGAGATCATTGTTATTGGTTGAATATTCTAAAAATTCTTTTGCTTGTGATTTATTGGATGGTAAAATTCAGGATGATAGATACAAAGTTATGAATGAAGTTATTTATTACAAAGACAATCTTTTTAGTACCTGACTCTAAGTTGAAGTTCAAAATCTTGCAAACAGTTCATGACTTGCCTCTAGCAGGACATCCAGGTTATTTCAGAACATACCGGTATATTCGTGAAAGATTCACATGGAAAGGGCTCAAAACTGACGTTTTACAATATGTCAAGGAATGCATCACCTATCAGCAAAATAAGGCAGAACATTCTTATCCAGCAGGGTTATTACAACCTTTACCTATTCTGGAACAAAAATGGGAAAGTATCTCTATGGATTTCATTACTGGATTACCTCGGGCTCAAGGTAAAGATTGTATTTTTGTTGTGGTTGATAGGCTGACAAAATTGCCCATTTCTTTGCTATCACTACAGGCTTCACCACTATTCAGGTTGCAAAGGTGTTCTTCAAGGAAGTATTTCATTTACATGGATTACCCCAGAATATAATCAGTGACAGAGGCAGCAGGTTTTTAAGCAATTTTTGGGCCGAACTATTTAGGTTGACAGGTACAACATTGCATCACAGTACTAGTTACCATCCTCAGACTGATGGTCAGACCGAAATTGTCAACAAGTGGATTGAAGGTTACCTTCGCAATTATGTCGCAGGACATCAAAAGGCTTGGATCAGATAGCTGCACTTGGGCGAGTATTGTTATAATACTACTTTTCATATGTCTGTTGGTATGGCGCCTTTCAAGGCCTTATATGGGTATGATGCTCTTTCTTTTGTTGATCTTGCTTTTGCCCATAGTAATGTGCCCAAATCACGAGACTGGCTTCAAGAGTGTCAGACCATTTTGAAAGCCCTTAAAGACAATCTTCGTTGTGCTCAGAATCAGCAAAAGCATTATGCCGATAAGAAGAGGGTGGAACGGAGTTTTGAGGTGGGTGATTTAGTATACCTCCGATTACAGCCCTATCGACAGTCATCCCTCAAGCGCAGTGGAGCCGAGAAATTGAAGCCTCGATTTTATGGTCCTTACCCAATTATTGGCAAAACTGGTGAAGTGGCCTATGAACTGGATCTTCCGACTGGCAGCAGGATCCACAATGTGTTCCACGTCTCTTGTCTCAAAAAGGCTTTAGGTCAGCAGATCACTGTTTCTGCAGAGTTACCTCCTTTGGATGAAGAAGGGAAAATTGAGATGACCCCAGAGGCGGTTGTCGACACGCGGGATCGGCGTTTGCTTAACCGCACTATTCACGAATATTTGATCAAATGGCGGAATTTGCCGTTGGATGATGCAACTTGGGAGACTGAACAGATTTTGGCCCATCCTAATTTGGAGTTGCTTGTGAGCAAGCAACACGGGGCAGGGGAGACTTGTAATGTCCCCAAATAGAGTATTAAGTATATTGCTTAATTATTTAATATTAATTATGCCTAAACATTAATATTAAATAATTAGAAAGTATTGTTTTAATTTATGTTGTGAGTTGAATAAAGATGGTTACGGAAACTATCGTAACCAATTTTTGGTTTGTTAAATAATGCCTTCCGGGAAGGAACCGATATGCTGGAAGATTTGCAAAATATTTTGTGGAAAGAGACAAACTATTCCTTTCGTCAAGACACCGCATCTGGCCTAGTGGAACCCGAATTGGAAGTATTAAGGAGGGAAGAGGAGAAGTAGCTTCCTTGACGTGGGTTGGAAATGATGAAGAGCGTGTGAATATCAATGCTTGGAACAACTGGTGAGTTGTGTCGTTCGTGAAACTTGGCACCATCGGGCATGGAGAAAGGAAGTGCGGGGGCCATCACTTCATACTTCCGCGTGGCTGGTGACGAAAGTGTTCATAGATTCGGGTTGCAATGACACCCGTCAGGACCTGTGGAATAACACGATAAGTGTTATTGGAAACTTCAGTTGTGTCTACAGTCGCCTGGGTAACTAGTGGTGAAGAACAGATGTGTTAGTGGGTAACTATATCGTTTGGAATTATTATGTGGAGAAGACCACCGAATGCGTGGAGTACCAACATGCGCGGAATGGAGGGACCGGGGAACACATGATACATTTCATCCTGCAAACGTGACGTGGAATCATTTTTGTCCATTTGTAGCCGTGGCCAACACAAAAGTTTGTGGCATAGTGCGTGTGACAAACACATTAGAAAAGGTGCATACAAATTTTCTCATTTCATAAGTAATTCTGTTATTTCCATTTGTTTGCTGGGAAAATATAATACTACAGTTTGTACACAATGAAGAACATCTGTATGGAATATTGAAATGAATCATTAATCTGTACGTTTGACAATTGAATAATTCGGTAGTAAACTGTAAGGAATAGTAAGGGATTTTACAGTGCATCTCACTTCGATAAGAGGTCAAGAACCATCAGGGATGCTGAGGGCAAGATCATTATCTGGCTGGATATGGAAACTATTGATAAAGTCTTCAAAGTTCGCCCTTCTCCAATATATGTAGACATAAAAATTGAGAAGGCTGTTGATGACTATAACCAGGAAAACTAAGGAATACATAAGGCACATCAATGTGAAATGGCTTTTGCAAAAGAGAACCTGTGAATCTCGATGGACCAAGTTGTTCCGTAGTGATTTCAAAGAGGAAATTAATGACATAATTACCCTCTTGAGTCGAATCACGGGTCTCAGGGAATCTAATGTCTTTGAGACATGGATGTATAGATACATCGTGGTAATAAGACAAAAGCAGCAGTAGATCTTTTGGACGGAGGTGATTAGTGATGCCTTGTGCGAGCAGGTTTCACAAGTTCCTACCACTCTCACATTCTATATGAACTCCTATTTGGTGTACATAGCAACATCACTGACGCCTTTTCGAGGTCTTTCTTCTAGGGGTGACAAATCATTGGTGCTAGTACGGGAATACTATCAGCAACTAACTCTGAGGCCTAGCCAGATTCATTACAGATGAGTTTAAGATGCATTCTTCGGGCATTGTATGTGTTTATTTGACAAAGCACTTGATAAAAGAGGAATGTCTGATGCAGTTTGGAAGAAGGTAAATGAATAGGGGTGCTTTTTTTGCAGTTTCTACCTTCACATATATGAGTGTTGGTTGTTATGATGACCAACCTTACATGCTTCCTTGGCATCCTACCGATAAGATTGTTCTCATGGAATTGGCAAGGCAATTGATGGTTGTTCATGCATATCAGTTAGCCCAACGTAAGTCAAGGATTAACATTTCTACCCACAAGCCCTTGCAGATTGGGAGGTTTTCCTTGATAACTTCAGTGAGGGCCAAGGCCATGGAAACAGAGTTGTAGGAGATCAAATTGAAAAAGTTTGAGGCGAGGAGTGATTTTGATTACATGGGAATGAAAGATAAAATCAAAAGATCTTTCACCCGTGTTCATCGGCTTGAAGACATTTGGATTGATCTTCACACATAGGATGACATCAGGAGGTTGGATTACAATAGGCTTACCATGGAGCAAATCATAGACTTTAACTTGACCAGAATTCCAGAAAGGATGGTGGACGATGAAGGGATTCTTGATCCAGAATTTGTAGAACAAAGAATTGCAGACCTTTGCATTCCACTTGTCCAATGGTCACATAGGGAGAGCATGTTAATTTATGATAGACATCTGTCTATTTTAGTCAACACCAATGCTTGGTTAAAGTGCAAGGGTGTTAAAACAATAAAGCTTAAAGCTGGGTTAGGTAGTGATACAACGGGGCTGGTTGGGTGTAAGTCTAAAATAAGGGAAAGTGCTAAAGATGGTGCCTCTAACTCTGGAACCAAGATTAAGCTCAAGGTAAAAAGGGTTGTGAATGTATCTCTTGAGGAGATATTAGAAAAAGGAAAGGGAAAGCAACAGGAGAAGATACAGATTGTTGAGACTGAGGAGGAACTCCAAGAAGAAAATGTTCCAGAAATTCTTCCTACAGTGGTTACAAAAATTGCTCTTGTACAAACTCAGGCATTTATTTTGTCTATGGATATTCCTATGTCTCCTCTAGACACTGATGTTGATTCCTTCTCTACAGTCTATGTTACACCTATAGCTCCATGTATAACCATTGTGTCTTCATCAACCACTGAATCCCCTCTTCAAACTCCTCATTGCAATCTAGTGAATGTTTTTGACTCTTACCCTACATATCCTAGTTTGTCAGATGTGTCAATGCTTTTGTTCGATACCTCCATTACATGTTTTGATAGATTCATGGCGGAGGCTTCTCAAAATATGTCATCCATGCAAAATCTTATGGCTGTCCAAACTAAAGCATCATCGATAGTGACAATTGTGGTACAGTCTCAAGTTGATCCTACACAAACTACAATTGCTATGCCTCAAGCATGTTTTTCAGATCTACCCCCTTGGCTGAGTTCGTTCACTTCTAAGAGGAAGAAACAAGAAGTCTCTTCCGATGCACTTGACTTTCAATAGATTAGTAAATCTAAACCAAAAGTTGCCAAGAAAGCCAAGACAACTTCAAGAGTGATTGTGGACAAGAATAAGGTGAATTATGCCAAGATTGCAGAACCTCTCACTGATAAATCGCTAGAAGAGATGCAGATGGTTGATTATAGGTTTACAAGAGTGGAATTGGGGAAGCAGACTTCTATTGGATTGAAGAACGATGCACAAGACTGTGGTAATGTTGGCCCATGGTTATGATGAACTCTGGGAGAAGAAAGGAAAACTCAAGGAGGAAAAAGCACAACTTATTGCATTGATTTAGAAGATCATAAAATCTTCTGAATGTGTGGATCCCATAGCTTCCTCTATCTCCGAAGATTCCATCAAACTGGTAGAAAAAGTTGGGGAGAAAGCTAACATTGTTGACTCTTGGGTGGACCAAATGATGATACATGCGACAAAGTTGGTGAAGAAAGCATTTTAGGTGCTGACATATGCAAGGATGGTGACGTTCAAGTTAAAAGAAGTTCTTGGAACTTTCAATCTAAACTTGGAGTCACTTGAGAAAGATCTTGAAATCTGGAATATATTTTTCAGATTTTGAACTGGGAATGTTGTGCGAGAATGGAATAATTCCTTCTCGTGAAAAGTATGTTGCACACAAGGAGTTGTTATGAATAGAGGTCAGGTCATTGAAGGCTTGATCACAGACTTAGAAGCAAACGTTGAGACTTGTGCCGAGAAAGAGCAAGAGATCATTGCTAAGTTTGAGGAGATGTCTTGTGAATTGGTAGCTGAAGGCCAAGATCTGATTTTTGAAGATGTTGCAGTTGCAAAAGTCTTTCTAATGACCCATCTAGAGTTTGAGGCGGATCATTTCACGCTAAATTCCCTTCACAAGCTCACTTGGTACCAATTTTCACTGGTTTGGCTTTAGACTATTCTTGAGGATAACAAGACGATAATCACGAGGTGTTTAGACGCAGTTATCTAGACAACTGTGGTGGCAGAGAACACTGGTGTGCCTTATCCTGAAGAATTGTGCTAATCAATTCACAATTATCAAGCATCCACGGATGGAAGCGAAGAAGTTCAAGGAGTGTCTAAGGACACTTAGTTATTTTTCCTACTTTTAATTGTAGGATGTAATTTCTTTTTGACAAATTACTTGTAAATTGCAACTTGAAATTACATGTAAACAAATTGCAAGTCAAGCTACATTAGGACTGCAATTTGGAATAAGTCATAGTTAGTTGTGGAAAAAGTCAAAGTTAGTTAGACTTCTCCCATTTTTTTCTCTTAGCTCACCATTATACAGAGAGGACGCTCATTGTATTTTTTATCTTTATGCATTGGAAGAACTCTGTTGGAATTGTGCATAATACAAACTTTTATTTTATTTGTGCAAGTTGATTTCAAATTAAATAAAAGAGTAAGTGTTTTCAATCTTTGAGTTGGAGGGACTTGTAATATCATTGTTGTGTTCTTACGTCACAAAAGTGGTATTATCTTGGATTTATTGAGAAAGTTGTGCGACTTATTTGTACTAATTATAAGGAAAATCTGATTTCATACAGACTGTGTTGTAGCTTTCAATTTAAGTTACATAGAAGTGAATGCATAGTCTTTAAGTTGTGGTTCTTTGTGGTAGTAGAAGTAGAAAGAAAGTTTTGTCTGTTAATGTCTTTGTGCTTAACATATTGCTGCCTTATTATTTAAATCATTTTAGGACAATGTATGCGTCTTTGAGCTTATGTACATTCCTTAGTTTATAGTTTATTGGGACGCTTAAGGATAATCTTTTGATTATTCTCAAGATTTTTGGCAAAACCTGTTCTAAGACCATACCTCTCTCCTAACGGGATATGTTCTCATAATAGACTTACGGGCTCCAGGACAGGTAATATGTATGTGCTCTGATCAGAGGCTTGCAAACTCATTGGGACCAATACGGGTCTTGAGTCTCTTGCTAGAGATATCACAGATTGCCCAAGTACTGTATCAAGGATCTCTGCAAGGCATATAAATAGCCTAGGATCTGCACCCTTCCTTGGGTTTCGGGCATACGATCAAGTGCAAGACCACCAAGAAATTACTTAAGAATTGTATCCTTTCTCGGCTTTTAGATATCCGACCAAGTACAGGTACCTTCTTGAGTATCAAATCATGTTGGTTCATTATTGATTATAGTTCTATTCTTTAATGGTATAAGGGTTTCATTGTCAACTATATCCAAGACAACTCAGTACTGGGGACATCCTTCGTCACCCAGATTGCCTACATACCTTGTATCCACGAGATCATGGTGTTCATACTTCATGGATTCTTACTCAGTTATGGATAGGCAGTTTTGGTTGAACTATGTTTTATTTAACTGTAATGGGTAGGGAACCCTTTTGGGTATTTATCGTACGTGAACAGTTCTTCGTTGATTGTCACCCACTTGGGCGTGTCCAATGGACCCTATAACATCTACTACAAGCACCTGAGGTGTTGTCAATAGTTATGTTTAGAAGTATATGTCATGTTTACCTATACACGTAAATGGGCTCATTTTATCTCCATCTAGTCACTATCATGCTTCTTGGTCTATAACTAGTAAGGTATCCGGTTGTTCATTAGTTGTTACACTACAAGCAAACCTTCACCATGTATTTGATGGAGAAGGGAAATGTATTGTTGGTTCTTCGTTTGTTTCAAGTCAGAGTGCAAGTGCTGAAATATGGGAACATTATACAGCACACCTCGTTTCCAATTTTCAAATACTTATTCTAAAAACAATGTTATTTGTGTTCAATGTTATTGAAACGTTTTCACAGGATTAGAAAACAGGTGCAAGCATTATTATGGAAAACAAGACTTGTTAATCTTATGATAGTCCATTTATTTATCACAAATTGCAGAGAACCTTTGCAATTTCAACTTGACATATTTAAACCTACGAAGGCACTCACAGACTCCCGCAACTAGGCTAATTTTTTTTTTCCAGCTGCTAAATATTAGGCTTGCAATTGTATGACCCCTACAATTCATACAAAGGTAGTGCAGATGACTATAGAATGGTGGGTTGGTTGCCAAAGTTGTGCAGCTGAATGGGAAGTGATAATTTGATAAGTATGGGGCATGGACTTACATATAGTATGGTCAAGTATTACTCCAACAATATGTTTTGTCACACAACAGAAAATAGAAACACACCAAAATCCTTTAACATAATCTACAATCTTCAAGGTGCTTTTTATTCTGGAAATAAAGTTCAACCCCTTTAGTTAACATAGCAGTATATTTTTCATTTCCAAAATGACCGTATTATCCTAAGCTGTGTATGGTAAAGAATATAATTGTTCTATCACTTTCAGCCTTATACAAAGGCACAATCTAAACATAGCAGGCATGATTGGTTTACTTTCTTATTTCTTTCATTCGAAAACAATACTAGATGAAAAGATAAGTAACCACGAATCAGGCATGATTTGATTTCTTTGTAAGGAATGTTGCTACAGCTATAAAATGAACTAAGGGTTTATGAGAATGTAATAGAAATCATTCAGTAATATACTTGGTCATATAAAAGAAACAAAAGACAAGGGTTTTTGGGAAATAATGCACTGTAAAATTTCATTTCGCGGAAATTAAAACAAACTAGGGTTTATGAATTTATGCACCTGGTCTTGAATACAAAAGAAGAAGAAAACTATCCCTGGTAACTTGGTAACTCTATGCTACACTTTTCTTCCGGCTGCTGCCTCTGTAATCTTTGATTATCTCCAAAATTTCTTGGTCTACCAACAGTTTCACCATCATGCCCTATTTTTTCTTTGAGTAGGTAAAAATTTGGCGGTGATCCCTTTCCAGAGAATGTTGAGATAATTTTGAATTGTATGGCTTTCAATCTCTGCATCCGATGCATAGCCTTCGACGTCTATCCTCTGTTCTTCTCCAACCACGTTTCCCTGCTGCATTTTCCTCCTCTCAGCTGTGGATGTGTCACTTCCTCCATGCCCTGTCCTTTTCTATGTTTCATAATTCTGATTCATTTTTTTATGAGGTTTTCTTCCCTGCTGCATTTTCCTTCCTCTCAGCTGTGGATGTGTCACTTCCTCCATGCCCTGCCCTTTTCTATGTTTCATAATTCTGATTCATTTTTTTATGCGGTTTTTTTGTCTTGAATGAAGTTTTGGTCGTATTATATGGATTTGGCCAATTCGAATATAAAAGAGGTCTTTTGTAAAACAATACAATATCATGTCAAACGAAATTTAACATTAATAATATTATATTGTTTAATTTGTTTATATTGTTTAGTGCTTATTATATTATTTACTAATTATTTGAATATCCAATTTAGTATTGTAAATATTTCTTCATAATGGTTTTTTCCCTTGTTTTTTAGATAAAAGGCTGAGACCTGAAGCTTTTATTAATATGAAAGTATTACATACATGTATTACAAAATGTCCCCAATAATAGTAGGTCATGAGGGCTGAAAATAAGCCATAAAACCAGAAAAGAGCATGCTGTCAAGACAGCCAGCGACTACTAACAGAGCAATTAGAGCTTAGACACCCAATTAGCTACAGCGACCAAAAACTCTATACACCAAAATATTGAATCCAAATACAAATTACCTCCTCCCATACTGAATTTTCTCTTAACTATGCAGAGAAGGTAATAGTAGGAATCTGCAAAAAATGACTCCCACAATTACGATTCCCTACACTTCCAGATATGAAAGCAGAGAGCCAGAAGGAGACCACCATGCCGAAATTAAAAGCACAGATGGGTGCATAAGGAGACAAAAGTGGAGACCTAGATTAACAAAATGTCTCACCTTGAGAGGAATCGGCCTAGATACAAAGCCCGCCCTTGAATGCTTACAACCCTACCACCACAAAATGGCCAGCGCAAAACAAAAAAACCTCACCCTGAAATGCGTGATGTTTCTGCTACCTCTTCACCTAGTGGAGTTTTGCCCTTTTCGACTTTATGCGCTGAAAAACTGGTCGTGAATTCAACATCATCTTCTCTCACTCTTAGGAGAGACCGACGAGGGTATGCCATGGGCCTATGCATGAGTAAATTGTGAAGCGCATCAAACACTCTGGAAATATTAGCCATAGTAGTTGAAGGCAGAAAATCTGATAGAGATGCCAACTCCTTGAAATAATGACAATTTTGATTGATAAGCCCAATTTCTGTAGCATCAAACACTTTAACATATTCTTGCTTCTTCTTTAGAAAATGAACGGGAAACAATCCTCCAACCCATGCCTTGCTATGAAACAGATCATACCTGTAAATGGCTCTATCCAGACTCTCCTCCGAAACAAAGTCATCACTAATGAAATTGTTCGCTGGAGAAAATTTGATATTCTGGAACCAAGTGGAAACAGTTGGAGAGGAAGATGGACGTAACCTGTGAGTAGTACAGACTACGTGGCGCTTTAGGGATGAGGATATCTTCCTCAACTACAGTCCTAATGGACTGTTCTACCTTCCAGCAGTCCCACTTAAACACTCACCTCATGTGCCTAATGAGAAAGGGTCTAGAGATAGGGACCTCCCACGAACTAGTAGAAATAGTAATACGATTGTTGACAGGCCTATATTCCGTATTTGAAAACCAAGAGTTCTCCTGTAGATTTCCCCACCTAGCTATGTTAAGTGAATGCCAAGTAATGCCTCAATTAGAGGGGGATAGGAGTTAAATAGCCATCTGTCCAACATGCTTAGCAATGATGAAATGACATGGTCTAGCATGTGAATACATTTAGTTATGACAGATTTAAGTGAAATGGCTTGTCAACTTAAATATTGCACAAATGGATATCCCCACCCAATCTACGAAATGAGACCCCGTACATGCGTGATAAAGCGTTTGACATCAGTTTTCCATCTAGGTGGTAAGTGTTGTTGGGTAAAACGTATTGTTAGTATGTTATGTGGTTAATGTTATTAGTGTAACCGAGGGGCAGGTAGTTATATGGGTTGCGGCGGTTGGCCTCGCACCCCTTTGAGTCTTTATATTGTACTCTCTCGATGGTATCATTGCCTTGATAGACCCGGCGTGGCGGAGAGTGAATGGCTTACGAAGGACAATGGACATACCTCTAGAGGACTGAAGGAACAGGGAGAACGATGGATTCGAATAACTATTTGAGGGAGAACGTGTGTTGACATCAAACTTTGTGGCTCTCTTACAAGCAGCGGTAGAGACTCATGTACGAAGGAAAGCCGAAAGGGAAGAAGTCCCTGAAGGTACCGTGTGGGATGCCCTCAGAGTTAGTCCTGCGGTCAATCGGTTGATGAGTCAGCTCCCTTGGCTGTTGGCACAAACATCTCTCGCCCTACGTAACCGACGGGAGGAGATCGATCGTTAACAATGCCGTCAACAGATCCTTCGTAACTACGAGGAAAATTGCCGCCAAGAACAGGAAGAACACAATGAAAACCGTAGGAGGCAAAACAATACCTAAGCTTTGTGGAGAGAAGTGGAAATAAAAGAGAACACTAGAGTTGTTACGATTCTGTCATAATGATGACACGTATTGTGTAACACAAGTGATGAATTAATAAAATATTGATGTTCTTATTTATATTATGTGTGATTTCATTTTCATGCGCAAAAGAAGGAATTCATGCCAAATTTGTTAAATAAAGATAAAAGTAGAAAGGAATCTGTAAATGAGTGTGAAGCTATCCAGAGGACTTTAGCCCTACAACAACAAGCGGAACGCAGGAGACGGTTGAGGAGGATTGCCGAAGGGCTACCTGGGGAAGGATTGGTAGAAGGCAGTAAAGTTGGTGTCACTTACGATGGAGAAGAACACCTTAAGGCGTATGGTAGGGAGGAACACCGCCAGGAGTACGATGGAGAGGACTTGCTCGAAAAAACTAGAAATCGGTTCGGAAATTCAAACCTTACTCCATGTACCGAAGCAAGAACAACCCGAAGGAACAAAGGGGAAGAGGTTAGAGACGAGAACATCGAGGATACTAGTGCAGCCAGAGGTGTTAGATGGACATCGGGGTACAGTAGTCAAAACATCCCGTCAAGCTCGAACCCACCTAGTTCGGGAACGCAACCAACTGGAAGCAACCTAGGTAGTCGAAGGATGGCATCACAAAAGCAGAAATTACCGAAGTTTAATGGTGACGGGAAGGAGAATCCCGTGAGACATTGTCGTACTTGTGAAACGATTTGGTCGGCAAATGGAGTAAATGACAAGGATGAATGGGTCCAACAGTTCCCAGCAACCCTGCGCGGAGTCGCCATTGATTGGTACTTCGATATGGACAAATCAAAGCTCAATACCTGGGACAATCGGAGAAATGAATTTCAGAATGAATTTCGCTTGCTTCGAGATGACAATGAAATAGTACTAGAAATCTATAGTACGAAGCAAGGAAGGAGATGGTGAGGACGTACAATCGGAGGCTAAAAGAACTGCTGGGGAAGATAGACAACCAGCCAGCTGACAGATTGAAGAAGAGATGGTTCGTGGAAGGATTGAAGCCTTCCCTAAAGAAAAAGGTGAAAATAGTAGCCCCCACATCATACGTTGACTCCTACGACAGGGCTATGGATCTTGAAAGCGAGGATAAAACCTCCAAGAAGAAGAGGAGCAAGTCATCATCAGGGAGTGACGACTCATTGGAGGAGAGTAGCGGCAACGAGGAGTCAAATAAGAAGGTACATGCTCTCTAGAAAGATATGAAAAGAATGATGAAAGAATTCAAAACAATGAAGGGGAGTGCAGGCAGAAGTGATGAGGGGGACTTGTGGTGCACTGATTGCAAGGGGAATGACCACACGAAGGGCTCCCGTCCTAGAAAAGCATTTTACGACATTTGCCAAGTTATGGGTCATTCCACCAAGGAATACCCATACAACATGAAAACAAAGAGCCAGCAAGTGCTCTTCACACAAGAGCAACCGTCCACATCCGGGGCAGCAAGCATCTCCGAGCAGACAAACAATAATGCATCATCTGGCGGGTTCCAAAACAATCGGCGAGGAGGGAGAGGGAATAATAACAACAGTAATAGAAGTCGGATACAATATTATGCCAAGGGATGACCTGTTGGAGCTCTAAATTTTTGGCAAAATTTGGAGTCCTATATAGTGATAAAACTCTAAAAAATGGCATCCTAAACTTCATGCCCAATAATTGGTGATGTGATGGAGTACATGAAGTGGGATACAAAAATATATTTCTTTTCAATTAAAAGTTGAGGGATTAAGGAAGGAAGCTCTGTGACAGGAACAATCAAAATTCTGTAAGCGAAGGTTTTAGAGATGCTGGAATTTCAACCTGCTGTAAATATGATGTCGACAGAGAATGAAAATGATCAAACATTGAAAATAATAGCTCTGCTGTTATTTCAATTTGATTTTGGCACCAAGATACAATTTATAGAAAGAATCTCCTTTATTCAATATATTCAATTTCAATTTGATATTCTCAGCCAACATACACAATTATTTCAGAAATATCTATGTGATATAATTCTGGAAATTATATCCGATTTATTCAAACATTAATGCATTTGCAATCATCTTAAATCAAATATATAATTCTGGAAATAATGTTCGATTTATTCAAACATTAATGCATTGGCAATTATCAAATATCAAATGACTGTATCTGTAAATACCATTTTTGTCCACGTATGTTGTAGTTCTCTAACAATGGCTAACGCCACTTGGATGCCTCCCACGCGATAGCTAATCGCTGCCACAACTCATGTGTGCTTCACCTGCGGCTGAAGAATGATGCCCGCAGCACTGCCTAGGTCACGTGGCTCCCTGTGGGTGCAGCTTGACGTTAAATCTCGGGTCCAACAGCCACCCGAAACACTAAAGAGGATCCCGAATGCTGAAGGGGAATCCACCAATGCAAAACGCAGCTCGGAAAGGCACGTCCAGCTGTTAACTTCTTCTCTGCAGAAATGAATTCGACCTCTTATGCAGGTCACAATTCAAATAACAATCCAGATTCAGAATTACTTTCTTCCTCCAAGTTACAGTCAAAGATTATGAAGGAAGAGAAATTGGTTATACTTTAACAACCAATTAAAGAATAGTTCCAGGGGAATCAGTCTTCCAGATGCTAAACCAATTCAGTATCAAACCCTTATACCTCAGCAAGGGATTTGATTTACAAATCAGAACTTGTCCTTAGAGAAAACAAACAAAATATAATATATTCAATCGATGATGAATGAATGCCTTGCCTATTGCTTTTATAATTAAAAAGTGTCTTCTCTCACACACTTTTCACTTGAAACACTTTTATAGTTAGGCACATATTGAGTAATATAATTTATTAACTCATTTGGCTCCAAAAATGACCTTTTCATCAATATCATGAAATTATGACATGCAAGGTCCTTGTTTCTTGTGCCCAAGATTTAAAACTTTTCATCCCGGTTTCGACGAGCTATAACAGTAAGGTGCCCAACATATAATACCAACAATAATGGCATCTTAGCAAATTTAATTAAATAATAATAATTCACCCGTCTTGCGAAAACAATTGAAGAAGCATCAGAATCGAAATCTATCTGCACTGGAGTGATTTTGATGATAAAAGATGATGAACGAACCAGATGGGGTGACTTACTAAAAATAGACACTCTCTCCAAGATTCTTGGAGCCCAAACCGGAAGCCAGAAATGAAAACTGAGAGCATCATTCACTCCTCTAACTCATCTGAGCTCATCAGAACTATCCATTGACTTACTATAAATAGTAAGTTCACGCCAATGACCCTCTAAACACCTCGCCAGACCACGAGGATCACAATAATGACTAGGCACCATCCATTCAATGACCCTGCTAAAAATGGGGACATTACAAAGGTTTTTTGACATCCTCTCCATTTGTTCTTTTCCATTTATACATATTTTCTAAACATTCTTTCAATTACTCAAAGTATTTCAGTTTCGCAGTTTATGATATATTGCTTTTAGTTAGATTTATTTCAAGTGCCTTTGCCATACTTGAGAGAAAGGATTTGAGGTGTGTTCTAACTGCTATAAAAAGCCTTAGGACTTGAAGGATAAGTTTAAGGTATAGGCTTACCAGACTTGATTCTGTAGAACCAGAATTGCAGAAGGTTGAACCTTGCCTTGGTTGAATCTTGTTAGTTGGTCAAATTATTTGGCTTTCCCAGCATTGGATTGGCATGTCCATAGGAAATCCAATCTGTTGATGTGAGCACCAACACGACCGATGATCCAGTGTCGTCCCTGCAACCAATGGGGTCATTTGCCCGAGAATGTCAAAAGTGGGATACACCACATAAGTTGTGTCGATGGTGCTGCCCTGGAGACCATGAAGATGCCAACTGCCCGAAGCCCGACATCAATCGTCTAGACATCGAAGGGAGTATGGCTGAAGAAAGAATATCGGCCGTCACCCGGGTGCAAGCAAAACAGGCCATGTACCCGAACCCACGAACAGAGAAGCAGAGGGAACAAGAGGCCAGAGATGAAATTGAAAGAGCAATGAAGGCACACAAGGAGGCACACGAGATGGTTGGGCCGTCTGGTTGGACGGAGGCAGAACAAAACTTACTGAGGCAAATGCTACACATGGAGGTACCCGTGAAAGTCCAGGACCTCCTTCACACCATGCCTCAGCTACAAACGACATTACTGAACACCTTCTCCGTACAACCAAGCACCACACGTGCGGATATTCCCGTTGGGTCTGCAATGGACCCGATGTTGCTGGCGATGAATAGTGGACGACACCTTGGGGTGGTGGAACTGGGAATCCTTCGCACTATCCTGACAGATACCATCATTGACGGTGGGTCCGGGGTAAACGTACTTTCGGAAGAAACATGGAAGAAATTGAGGAAACCAACCTTGTGTCCCCTGATGTTCAATCTACTCAGTGTGGACCAACAGGGAATCAAACCCCTTGGTACTTTGATGGCGCAACAGGTCACCATCAACACACAACTGTTCATGTTGGACTTTGTTGTGATTCCCCTCAAGAAGAAGGGATATGATGCCATCCTTGGCAGAGGGTGCCTGGTGGCAGTGAGGGTAAATCAGAATTGGAAGAGAAACACCCTCTCAATGGAAAGCGGAGTACGGTAGTTTGTCATCGACCTCCATACCCAGATGGCGAGTGAAGAGATGACGTCTTCCTCTGACTCCGAGTCCGACGGGGAGCATGACCGACGGGATGAGGGAAGACAATGAATGGAGCCTAATGATGGTGTTTTAGAATTGGGGGAATGTTCCGAGGATGAGACAGACTCTATGAATGGACTCTTCCACTGGTAGATGGAAGACTACAAATTGTTTCACAGTTATAAGCTGGGGGAAGAGGAGATCGAACAAGCATGAGAGAGAGATTCGTTCCTGTCAAAGTACGGAGAGTACAAGGAAGGGGAAGCTTGTGTTAACGAAATCCGAACCCACAATTTTGATACCGAGAAACCAATGAAGTATGAAGAACCTTCACTACAGATCACAAATCTTGGGGATGAGGCAAATCCTCCCAACATACTGGTAGGGGACGATTGGAATCCCGTATTAAAGTTGTTGCATTTAAAACTTTTATGGAATACAAGGATGTCTTTGCATGGACCTATAAGGACCTCAAGGGTGTACCATCGGAGCTGTGCGTACACCGCATTCCCCTTGTGCCTGGAGCTGTACCCGTACAGAAGAGGCCGTAAAAAATGATTAAAAATTATGTAGCGAGGGTGAATGAGGAGATTGAACGGATGCTTAAGGCAGGAATTATCTTTAAAGTACAAACGAGCGAATGGGAGCTCCCGATTGTAATTTCATTAATAGAGGCCAATCAGATCAAAATTTGTGTTGACTTCTGGTGTCTTAACGCCGTCACTGTGAGGGACCCGTTTCCTATTCCATTCATGGATACTATTTTAGAAGAGATTGCCGGACACGAAATGTATTCGTTTATGGATGGGTTCTCGGGATATAACCAGATATTCATCGCCGAAGAGGACAAATTAAAGACAACCTTTGTGGAGGACAGAGTGTATGCATATAACCAGATGCCCTTCGGTCTATGCAATTCACCCGAAACGTTCCAGCGGATAATCCTGCACATCTTTGATAAGATGTCGTTAGGTAATTTCAAGGCCTTCCTCGATGACTGGTCAATTTTCAGTGGGCAAGAAACACACTTGGCAGCCCTTCGGGAATGCATGGAGAGGTGCCGGAGAGCGAGGGTGGCACTCAACCCGAAGAAATGCAGGTTTATGGTCCCACAGGGGAAACTGTTAGGACACATTGTGTGCAAGGAAGGCTTGAAGACGGACTCTGACAAGGTCCGGGCAATCGTGGAGATCAAGCCGCCCATGGATGTCACGAGAGTAAAGTCATTTTTGGGTCACATAGGCTACTACCGGTGGTTCATAAAGAATTTTGCTCAAGTCTCCTACCCTCTCGACATGTTGACACGCAAGGGGGAACCCTATATTTGGGGAAAGGAACAGGATGCCTCGTTTGGGGAATTCAAGACAAGACTAGTGGTAGCGCCAATTCTGGTATACCCGAATTGGGACAAGGAGTTCCACGTTCATGTGGATGCATCAAATTTTGCGATTGGGGCAACTTTTGCTCAGGTAGGTGATCACGGCTTAGACCAGCCTATCTACTTTGCCAATAGACTATTGTCGAGGGCAGTGAAGAATTACAGCACGACGGAGTGGGAGGCACTTGGGATTGTGTACGCAGTTCAAAATTTTTGACACTACCCATTGGCAACACCATTCACATTTTACGTGGACCACCAGGCATTGATGTACCTGGTGAATAAACCAATAATACTGGGGAGGGTGAGCAGGTGGTTGTTGTTGCTACAGGAATTTACCTTCACTATCATTGTGCGGCCCAAAAAAAGCCATGTGATAGCCGACCAACTCTCTCAGATTAAGTCAGGAGAGCCGCCTAAGGGAGTGAGTGATTACTTCCCTAATGCCCACTTGTTTCACATTGCCATCTTGCTGGAGTAGTATAAGAGTATCAGAGAGTACTTGTCAACCTCACAATTTTCGAGGGGCATGTCACCGGGCGTGAGACGTAAGCTGGTGCTGAGAAGCTGAACATTCCAATTGATCAACAGGCTGCTATACAAAATGGGGCCCGATCAAGTGCTTAGAAGGTGTTATGGAGGAAGAAGTATAGAGCGTCCTGCGAGAAGCACACGAGGGATTAGCAAGAGGACATATGGGACTAGATACGACGACACAGAAAGTGCTCCTTGCAAGACTATGGTGGCTAACTCTGTACAACAATGCCAGGGAGTGAGTCGTGAGTTGCGATACTTGTCAGAGAGCGGGGAAACCACTATAGAGAGACGTCATGCCACTGAATCCTTCTCATGCATAGGAACTTTTTGAACGATGGGGTTTGGATTTTTTGGGGCCTCTGAAGGCAAGTAGGACTCGAAGGTGCTGGTAAATCGTGGTGGCGAAAGAGTACCTAACAAAGTGGGTGGAAGGAAGGACCTTGCCGAACAACTCGGCAGTGAGTATTGCGAGGTTCATATAGGAGCAAATCTTTACGAGATACGACATTCCCATCCAGTTGACCAGCGACAGAGGAGGTCATTTCGTGAACCATGTCATCCAGTTACTCACAACAGAGTTCAAAATCTTTCACTCGTTATCAAGCCCGTATTAACCCCGAGCTAATGGCCAAGCGGAAGCTACGAACAAGATCTTGGTGTCAGTGATATACAAGTCACACAGAGTAGATCAAGCAGATAGGGAGGAGAAATTACCATCGATACTTTTGGGCATACCGCACAATATACAAAGGAACGACCGGACAAACACCGTTCCAACTGATGTCCAGATAAGAAGCGGAGATTCCTGTCGAGTTCATGGTTCCAAGTCTGAGGATAGCTATCGAATATAGATTAGGTGACATGGAGAGTCTGCAGGAAAGACTATACCCTGAACAAGTTGGATGAGCGTCAGATGATGGCGCAATGGGCAACGGATGTGGCACAACATTGACAGAAGGCATGGCATGATAAGCATCTAAGGAAGATGAGGTTTCAACCCGGGCAACTAGGTTTGAAGTACAATGGGAAAAACAAAATGAAGCCCGGGAAGTTTAAAGTCAAATGGCTGGGTCCCTACAAGGTCCAAGAATTTGTTGAAAATGGAGCGGTTAAGTTGTGGACGCTCAACAGACAAGAGATTCATGAGGCTGTGAATGAGTCGAAGTTGAAGTTGTATTATGAAAGGCGACATCAAGGCGACCAAGTGCACATTGGTGGGCCCACTCGGAAATTAAATTTTAAAAAAAAAATGAAAAAAAAGAAAAAAAAAGAGGAAAAAAGAGAACGTAGACCGTACGGTGGGGCCACCGTATAGTGCTAACACTGAACGATGGGACCACCGTCGGTGATGCCGAACGGTGGTACCAACGTACGGTGGGATCACTGTCGTTGGAACCACTGAACTCTGGAGCACCGAACGGTGGTAACACCGTGTGTCAATAAAGCCGTAGGCCCTTGGCCTTTAAAAAATAAATATAGCAAACGCTGCCAATGAGAAGGAAGAGAGCCGTGACAGAGAAAGTAGACAACAAACACACAATAAAGGGGGTCGTACAACATTGACGACTTAGGTTTTTTCGGTTGGAGATAGTTATTGCTGGCGTAGGGACTGCATAAAAGCCAAAAGAAAAAAATAGTTATTGATGGATTCAGTAGGGAAAAGACAATGGAAGGCACAATTACAGTTGCAATCAAGTAGTTCCAGCATGGATAAAAATGCACGAGTATTGCCCTCCGGTGTACAGATGGCACAAGTATGCTCTAGCAAAAAGAGAGCCAGACCGAAGGCATAGATGGCTGCGCATAAAGATGTCATAACACCACAGACAGTTACATTTGAGGGATTAAACGGATTGGCATGCAGAAAATGGTGGCAAGATACCCCCGATGGGGATTTGATCAAATAGAGGTTGAGGAAAGCCAAGGTTCAATGGGCCATTCAAATGCCCATTTTCTGCATACGCGACTACGAGGATCCCCTCTAGATAATGATTGAGACGTTTGACAGGTTTTCACAGTCCAACACATTTGAGTATCGGGGGCGTGACGTGAAGGTTTCATTCACAGCCACGGAATTCAGCAGTCTTTGGCATACTAGGTAAACATGGGAAGAAGATTGATTTGAAGCCAAAGAAGATGACAAGGGATGAGAAATAACACTGGATCAAAGTAGTCTCACAAACCCTCACCCCGACAGAGATGGACTCGGTAGCAAAAGCCCTTAAGGGGCGAGGGATTAAGAAGTCCTTCATTGTAGAAGGGCCATGTAGATGCATTATGGATGTGGTAAAGAGTCGGTTGACAGGGTCGAGCCATGCTTCAGATATTGCCCTTCCCCAGATTCTACTTATGAATAGTGTCAGAAATGGCATTGTATATGATTGGGCCACACTGTTGGCAGAGCGGATGTATGAGTTTATGACCCTACAACATAAAACGTTCTATATGCCGCATTATGCAACCAGACTCTTTTTGGATGCCACTTGTGCACACATACCACCTGATAGGTCGGAGATAAGACCACATGGCAGCCTCGCACCTGGGGAGCCCCCTATTTTCTACTGGCGACATTTGGATGTCAGAGGCGTGCCATCGAGACAAAAGAGGAAAGGACAGGTGGTGTCGGAATCGGAGGATGATGTAGATAGTGGCAGAGAGGATACCAGTGAGACTTCCAGCATCAGTGGATGTAGCGAAACCTCGGAGGGAGAGACAACAGATCCGGCTGTGGCAACAGATACAACCATGACCACCCCTGCGGGTGATGATACTACATGGGTTTTCTTTGCCCTGTCACTCCTGTCGACTGCAACTTCCTTGAGGCCATCCACATCTTTTGGTATCACTCCGACAGTTCCGATAGCAACATTTGGACATTTGAGGACACCAGTTAGTATGACGTCGATGGAGGCCACGTCCCTAACCACAACACCACAGCCAGCCACAGTTGAGCCAGTGATGCTAGCGAAGGAGGATCAATCGCCCTTAGCAGAGACTAGAGCAGGTACTAAAGGGTTGGAGGATGTTACAAAGGTGTCAAAGGAGATTACTGAGGCCACACCAGTTGAGGGTACAACTCTGGATTCGTGGCTTATGAAGTTCGACATGGTGGTGCTTAGACCTCTTGGACCTCCACCCCTCACGCTCTGGAGACAACCTGACCCCACAGAGATTGTTGATTTGGTTGCGGATCCCATTGAGTTGGGCATAGCATTAGGTTTCCCTCTGCCGAAGGATGTGGTTGTTGAAGGTGGAGAGGATGGTCCTTGGGTAGAGGCTACTGTGCAGAGTGAGGAGTTACGCAACACAACTCCACAACCACCGCCATTGTGTCAGATGACATTGGACAGTATCGGGGGGATGTGCGATATCCCGCAGTTTGTGAGGGATGTTGAGGCTAGTGTATGACAACTGGTGGCTTTAGCAGAGACACATGCTTTGGGGGAGGCTGAGGCGGCAGCAACTTGGTTGATGGCATTTGCTACAAGCGACTATGTAGAGGAGTTTGAGCGATGCTTTATGCATAGGGGATGGCCTACTATGGAGACACCAGATCCATACTTTACTTTGCCAGGTGGAGTAGAGGTTTAGAGAGCTGTACTATGAGCTGCCAGAGCTAAACATCGGGGAGTAGTGGCTGAAGCTGAGCAAGGCGCCGCTATAGCAGCAAGGGAGGAGCTTGCCACTAGGCTACAGGGGTTAACGGAGGAGATTGCCTGTCAAGAGGAGCACATGGTTGCTCTTGTGGCCCAGCATGCCTAGGACCAGGACCAGGACCAGATAGCAGTATTGGAGAGTCAGCTTGCCTTTGCTTTGGAGGAGGTGGATAAAAAGAATAAGAAGCTTTTAGAAGCAGCGTTTATGGTAAAGAGTGCTAGGTAGAGGGAGCTACTTGCTGAGAGAGACCTGCGTCATAGGACTGAGCAGGTTCACGAGCTGAGAGCCAGGTTGGCCACATCTACATCTTCAGGGACGCCCTCTCAACCCCCTTCTACTCCTTGATTTCTTCTCTATTTGTACTGTCATCATTCCCCATTTTGTTCTGTGTCATCAGGGGACAACTTTTTTTGGGAGGGGGGATGATGTTTTCGGGTAAAACGTATTGTTTGTATGTTATGTTGTTAATGTTGCTAGTGTAACCGAGGGATAGGTAGTTATACGGGTTGCGGCGGTTGGCCTCGCACCCCCTCGAGTCTTTATATTGTACTCTCTCGATGGTATCAAAAAGTTTATTATGTGTATGAACTTATATGGCATTAATGAAAGCATTGGCAATTCCATTATACTACATTCTTTGTTATGCATTAATTCTCTTTACCCCGTAGTGGTAAATAGTAAGTGGCATTGCCACTTGTGCCTTGTACAGTACCAATGTGCATTTAGTGTGAAGATTATGATCAGCTCCATATGATTCTGGTGTAATGCACTACATTTCCCAAAGTTTTTTTTTTCTTTTAATGAATATTTAAAATTTGAATATAATGCAAAGTCTAATTATTGTGCTATAATATACAAAATAATTCAAATTAAATTACTTCAATTGATACTGTCTAAACATTTCAAATCAATGAATTTTTAATGACCACAACACGTTCCACACATGTTTACGTAGGTGTTGCCAATGAGTTGAATTTTCCAAGTTCAAAGAAATTAAAATAACACAAAATAAATCAAAAGATTTCTAATGCCTTTTCTTGCTAAAACAACACACTTATGCACTTGCTAGGCAATAATTTAACATATGAAAATTGTAAATGTAAACCTATAAAGGGGTCCTGACATTTGTAATGTGGGCATAAAGGTAGCCTGTAAGCAAATTCTCGTAGAAATTAGATTTTGAGTACAGTATTAGGGCCTGATGATATATCCTCCATTTTGGACAATAAATTTGGCTTTGCTCAAACAATGTTCTCTGAAATTGTTGATGCCTTATAATCTTTTGCTGGGAATGAAGATGATAAAGCTTGGTGAAGAGTATTTATAATGAAAGTAACTTTTCCAACTAGGATGAAGCCTGAGAATGACAGTGTAGCATCAGTTTTAGAATCAAAACTAATTCAACTTGAAATCAACTTAAGAATTTTTTGTTTGGAAATATTTTCAAAGGATGGAAATATGAACTTGAAATTTAAAACTAAAGTGAAAGACCATGCTGATGAAATATTGAAATTTAAAGTAAAATACAGCATTCTTTGAAGACCATATTAGAGAAATTTGTAGAGATTTGGCATCTTTATGGCCATAATCAAACTCCTCTTAGAGAAGTAAGAGTTTGGAAGAAAGGGAAAATATATCATAATAAATTGAAAACTGATATGTTTTTAAATTGACTTCGAGTCTTGTAATGGATTTCAATACTAATAAAGATCTTCAAACAAACCAACTAGAAAGTAGGAAATTTGTTTTTCTTATGCATATTTTGATCTTCATACATATGGAAAAGAAGAAGACACAATACAAAAGGCATACATGTGATAAGTGGAAAGTGTGCTATGGTAAAAGCTTTGAAAATGCTTAGGATGTGGTCTAAAAGGGTCTTCAAAGAAGAAATCAAAAAGTGTAAAGATTTCAAAGATACTACGGCTTTGATAGTCAAATATGGGTGGGCGAGACATAAAGAATGTGGTGGGTTAAATTGTCAGAATAATCATTTTAAATGCAAAAAGGGATTATCAGACTAGGCTTGGAGTTTTAAATTAGAAATACTTCGCAATAGAAATTGATGTCTAAACACATCTTTTTTTTTCCTTATGGTAGGGTGTTGAAATAAAAAATAATGTCTGTTGCCACTGAAGTTTATAATGAACTAAAGATTTCTGCACCCTAGTATCAAGTCTAGGAGTAGAGAATCACATGGCACATCTGGTTTAGCAATTATGGGATGGTGCAGCTCTACTGAAAAGGCTAGACCGTACAATGCTTTATAGAACAGTGTAACACATATTATGGACTTTCCTCATCTAGAAAGCATCCTTTGAGTATAATGAAAAATTGACCGTTTGCCTTAACTGTTCAATACAAACAACTTATGGCCGTGGGGTTATTTTAAACAAATACGGAGTGTATCAATTCAAACCTCACAGGAAAATATGTTTTTGCTCTGCACCAAGGATACAATGGATAATTCAACTCTTTGTTTGTTAATCCTTTTTGGTTTTTTACCTGTTTTGAATAGCTTCTATCTGGCTAAATACCTTTGAGAATGATTTTTTCTCCAACATTAATACTTAAGTGATCACTTTACATGCTTTCACTTGAAGTGGATATTTCAACCTCAGTGGTTTACTAATAATAGTGATCACGGAACTTGATGAGTGACTGACTAGTTATTGCCAAACTATGGGGCTTGACGAACTCGGCTATTGTTAGCTCACAGTTTTGTTGTATAATGTTTTATATGTTCAAGCCAAAATGCGTAAGTACAGTAGATACAGAATGAATCTTAATTGTTAAAGATAATTAATATGTATGCACAAAAGATGTGGATATAGAAAATTTGGAAGATGGGTCCAATGAGGACTGATATTTTTATTGCTTTTTAGATCAGTGCAGTTTTAATCATTCTTTCTTGTGCACTTCTTGGTTTTCTTAAATTTAATTTTGTCATTCTTGATGAATATTTTTAGTTTTTATTTGGTGGTAATTTTCCCTTTGTTAATAATGAAGTTCATTCTCTGATACATTTTTTCATAGCCAGGATTTTTGCCCTGGGAGCAGGATGAAGATGCGAAGCTGCTTCGGATTGGATCTGTATGTTGCAATGTTATGTTTTCAAATGAAGACAAGTTCTTTTACAGCTTAGGTTTTTTCTTGTCAATTATGTAAGAGTGCATGTGCCCTTGTCATTACCCAAACACCAAAGAAAAGTTTGGTGAACTGCTTTTAATTAAATGTTTGCTTTTTAACAGGTTAAACCTGAAATAATTTCTTGGTCCCCAAGAATTATTGTTTTCCACAATTTTCTGAGTCCCGAGGTATGCATTTTTTATTTGATTTGTTTGATATCTGTTCTTTGGGGACACATTATTTTCACATTATTTTGTATCAGACAAATGATTGTCATGACCTTGACATGTGTAATTTCATCATGACGTGTGTAATTAATTTTTTGACAAATTTTATATTCCAAGGATTGTGTCAATCTGAAGTCTAACTTGAAGAATTTAATGGCTATACATCAAATTAATGGTATTACTTAGCAGTTATACTATTTGCCAGTATTTAAGATGATTCCTTCTCAATGGATTGAAAAGGGAATCAATCTCTTGGTGAGATGGTGACCTCGTAAGTAGATTACATCAAATTGAATTTAAATACACAAGCTCAAAGTCGACCCATGTCCTGCAGCCAAAGGAGTTTATTGAAGATCATAAAGATCAGTCAAAGCCTGTGCATGCTTTTATTCTGGTAGATGTATCCTGTAACAATAATATTGATGGAATCTACAACTCTTCTGAGAGGGGTATATTTAGCTATAAACAAAGGATACCGACAGACCATCCTAGAAGCTAATGGAGATTACCATTTTTTTAAAAGAGTTGTTCAGTAATTCAGGGAATGCACTACCTAGAGGCTATAATCCATTATCAGAATGTGGCTACATTTTTTGTTTCATTTAATCAAATATCTAAACAATATGATGCCATAAGGCATCAAAATTGCCAACTGCTTAGCATAAATAGGTTTTTATTTTAGTATTAGATACGGAGCTTACTTCACTGAGTTTTGAAAATTCACTTCAAACGGTAATGCAAATATGTTGACTACTAATGATGCTAATAATAATATAAGTCACAATTGTTGGGATAGAATCTTTAGTTGACATCCATGGTTGATTTTTATTTATGCCAATTGGTGATGTCTATATCAAATTTAAATGCTTTCTTAATGGGAGCCTCAAGTGCTAATCTCATCAATCAAGTGCTTTAGACAAATCTAACTATTTAACAGCCAGTCCCTTTTAAGTGTTGTAGGGCAATTTTGTCAGTCAAATGAGTAACTTTCACAAATCTTAATTGGATCAGTAAAATTATTTTATGGCGCAGTGGCTGGTTTGAGTGAGTTATAAATTTGGGGATGATATAGAAGCACCTAGTACACAAATAGTATAGTTGGGTAATGTCCCAATAAGCTTGGAATCATTGATATGGGAATTATGTATTGTACGGTGCCACTCGTACGGCTTCCAACTCCTCCACACGCGGATTGTGTCGTACAATTTCACCTGTATGGCTGAGCTACAAAATCCTTCCTTCTAGGTTGATATGTCTGTACGGTGCTTTTTGGCTTCCACACCCATACGATAGAAATGAGGTGCTTTACCACCATACAGTAAAGACCACCGTACGGTTGCTTGACCCTACACCCGTACTATATAGACCACCCGTACGGTCTTCTCTTTCACCCAGCACACGTACGGCCTTATTGACACTCATACGGTCCTCCACACTCAGCACGTACGGTAATCACACCCGTATGGTACCTTTGCAACCACTCCGTATAGAGTCGTACATGTAAGGATCAATTGTCTTCAATGATATTGCAGATAAATAATGAGTTAATGCAAGTAGCGAACACACTCCAATGATAGATTGAATTGTCAAAAACATGATATTAATATTCTCAGATTATGAAGATATTTCTCAAATTACATCAAGTAGGTCTTCAACGGAAGACTTCACAAATTTAGACTGACAAGTAGAATAGGGTGAGGAATGACTCCCACCGAAATTGCGAATGCTAGAATAGGGAGGATCTCTCACCTCCGAGATGACTAACAATGCAGATTTCCAATTGGAATCACAAATACAAGGAAACATAAAACTCACTTGCCTAAAACTATGCCAAAATCGTCCTTATAAAGGGCTCTGCGAAATTCCTCGAAGGGTTACAAACGGGTTGACACGACACGACTTATTATTTTATAACTAAACTAATTAATAAAAAGGGCCCCGTAAGATATTATTAATTTCGGGGCCACACAAACAATTAATTTAATTGAGTTGTTTAATTGTTTCGGGGACATAATAGTCCTCTTGTCCCAAGAATTGCTTGCCCTCAAGCAATTGCAGACTCAGATAGTCCAAGATCTGTTCGTCCTCCCATGTGGCATCTTTAATGGGCAAGTCCTTCCATCGAACTAGGTTCTCAGTGATGGTGCGTGACCTCAGCTTTCTCTCTCTGACATCGATGATCTCAGCGGGCTCCAAAATAAGTTTTCCTTCTTCATCAATAGGTGGGAGTTCCTTGGAGACTGTGACACGCTTACCGACCACCTTCTTGAGGCATGAAACATGAAAGACATTGTGAATACTGCTCCCTTCTAGAAGCTCCAACTTGTAGGCAACTTCTCCCACTCTCTGTACCACCCTGTATGGCCCATAGAATCGACGCTTCAACTTCTCGCCACCACTTTTCTTCAAGGAAGACTGTTTGTACAACTGTAGTCAAAGGTATACCCGATCTCCTACCTCAAAACTCGTTCAACCCTGTGCCTATTGACATACATTTTGTGCTGATTTTGAGCTAGTTGTAGGTTATCTTTAAGAGATTGAAGGATATCCAAACTCTCTTGTAACCAGTCCTTGGCCCTCGGTGCACGACTGTCGCCAAATACCAGATCCACAAATGATGAAGCCTCATAACCATATAGTGCATTGAATGGTGACATACCTATTGATATGTGGTAGGTAGTTTTGTAACAGTGCTCGCCCAAATGAAGCCAACGGATCCATGCTTGGTGCTGTGCTATGACATAGTTTCTCTGGAAGCCCTTCAACCACTTGTTCACAATCTTTGTCTGACCATCTGTCTGTGGGTGGTAGCTCGTACTCGGTGACAACTCCGTTCCTGTCAATCGAAAAAGTTCCTTGCAAAAAGTGCTGCGAAAATGACTGTCCGTGTCACTGGCTATGTTTTGCAGAAGGCCGTGCAGGCGAAATACCTCTCGAAAGAACAACTCGGCCACCTGAGGTGCCTGAAATCTTGTGGGGATGGCAAAGAAATGAGCATATTGGGTCAAACGATCCACCAAAACATAAATGCAATCCCTTCCTTGCACCTTGGGAAGTCCTGTGATGAAATCCATCGAGATGCTTTCCCATTTCTGATCTGGTATAGGCAAAGCTTGAACTAGCCCCGCAGGCAAGGTGTGCTCGGATTTATTCTGTTGGCAAGTGACACATTCCCTTACATATTGTAGTACATCATCTCTGAGGCCCTTCCAAGCGAACCTCTCTCGAACTTGCCTATAGGTCTTAAGGTACCCTACGTATCCTGCCAAGGATGAATCGTGAATTTCCGTCAAAATATTCTCCTTCAACTTCGATTCGAGTACCAAATAGATCCTGTCTTTGTAGTAGATGATATCGTCAACTACCTTTTACCTGTCATCTTGTATCTGACCATCCATCAACTGGCATGTGAAGGTGTTCTTGGAATACTTGACCAACAAATGGGCCTTCCAATCTGCCGAAATCTGTGACAGTGAACATATGGCAGGTCTGCTTGACAGTGTGTCGGCCACCACATTCTTTTTCCTCTTCACGTACTCAATGTCAAAATCATTATACTTGGATTTTGCTCACTCATTTATGTTGTCGCTCGTTCAAGTCGTGCTCCAGGAAATATCTCAGAACGTTGTGGTCTGTCCGCACAACAAATTTTGCTCCAACAAGGTATTGTCAAAACTTGGCCAAAGCATGCATGATGGCAAGCATATCCTTATCATAAATGGAGTACTCTTTTGGCTCCTGAGAGTTTTCGACTCTCAAACGCGATGGGGTGACGATCCTGCATTAACACTGCTCCAATGCCTTCTCCTAATACATTGTACTCTAGGATGAAGGGTCGAGTGAAGTCTGGTAGTGCCAAATACTGGGCACGTACTCATAACCTCCTTTAATTTGTTGAAGGCATGTTGTGCCTGCTCCTCCCAATGGAAAGCCCCTCTCTTCGTTAGATCGGTTAGTGGTACTCCCAGTTGTAAAAATCCTTTCACAAATCCTCTGTAGTAGCTGCACAGTCCGAAGAACCCACGTAGCTCTGTGAGTGTCGTAGGCGGGGGCCAGTCAAGGATTGTCTAAATCTTCTCCTGATGAACCTGAACCCCTTGAGCACTGATGACATGACGCAAGTATAAAATTTCAGTCATCCCAAATTCACATTTGGATCTCTTTGCGAACAAGTGTGACTCCATGATTCCTAATACCTCGTCCAAATGTCTCAAATGTTCCTCTCATGTCGTCAAAGAATACCAGCAAAAACTTATGCATCTTCTTGTTGAAGATGTGGTTCATGCAGGACTGGAAGGTGACCGAAGCACTGGTCAATCCAAACGGCATGACCAAGAACTCATAGTGTCCGTAGTGGCGACGAAATGTTGTGTTTTGCATATCTTGTTCCCCCATGTAGTTCATCCAACAACTCATCGATCTTGGGAATGGGGTATCTATTCTTGATGGTCTTCTTATTCAATGTCCGGTAGTCGACGCACATCCAGAGGGTCCCATCCTTCTTCTTCACCAACACTACTGAGGATGCGAAGGGATTGGAGCTGGGTCTGATCCATCCTTTGTCAAGGTGCTCCTAGATTGTCTTCTCTATCTCTTTGAACTTTTAGGGATGACGATAGGGCGTGGTGATAACAGGCTTGACTCCTTCCTCCAGCTCGATGGTGTTCTCAAACCCTCTATGTGGGTGTATACCAGGTGGAATATTTGCAAAAACCAAATTGTGCTTGCCCAACACCGATTGGAGCTCGTCATCATGGTAGTAGGCTTGTGGCCCACTCAAAAATTTGGTTAAGACCAAACATTGCACTCCCCAGACGAAGTTATTGTGTATAAAAGTTGCTTCCACCCGTTTTGCCGAAAACTCCCCCAGACCACCATTTGACATTCCTCTCAATACCACCTTGTCATCCACTTTGAATGAGAACTCCATGCTCTTGAAACTCTGTGTATATTGGTCGAGGGTCTCCATCCATTGAATGCCCAATATGACATCCATATCATCGAGATCTACCACAAAGAAGTCATCCGTCATCGTGTAGTTTCTTTTGGTAATACTCAGTTGCGGAACCAGATGAGTAGACAATAGTAGATTTCCTTCCATTACCTTGACTTCAAAGTCCTCATGCTCCTTTGTATGCAAACCCCTCTAGGTGACGAGTGATGAGTTGACGAAGTTGAGAGTAGCCCCGCTGTCCAGCATGACTATGACCCGCTGTCCTTGGAGCCTACCACGAACCCGAAACACACTATACCGTGGAGTGCTAGCCAGTGCCACAATGACGCCCCCCCTCTGTACCAATGTGGCAATTTTCTCAGCATGATTTATTTCTCCTTTAGCCTCCTCTTTTTCCTGTTGCTTAGATTCTTCATTTTCCTCCTTGCTGTCAGACACCACTTCAATGTAGTGGATCTTTGCTTTGCTTAAGCATTGGTGACCGGGTTCCCACGACTCCTTGCATGTATAACAAAGCTTTCTCCTTCTGAGTTCTTGGCTTGTGGCCTCATCCAATGATGGCTTCTTCGGGTATGATTTGTTATCTTTCTCCTTTAGTGTGAGGGGTGGTTTGGTATGCGTGGAACTCTTGGAAGAAGAAGATGGTGAATCCATGTCATGCGCCTTCTTAATCGCTTCGGTGAGCGTGTTGGGTTTGAACCCTTTGACCTAACCCTTCAAGGGTTCCTGTAATGTCCCCTTTTTAGCTCACCATGGTTGGTGGTTTGGATTAACCTATTAGTAGTCGTCATAGGCTAAGTTAGAGGTTTAGGAGGTCTCAGTTGGTAGAATCATAGGCCGATTCCCATTCTAGAGGACAGGAGAGTTCAGGATTGCTCTTCATTTGGTTCAGTTTGGCACACTTACTATTTATAGTAATTGTCTATTTTAGGAAAGTCGACATTTCTATCTTTAGTAGAGCACCTGAACATGTTGTGTTGCAGTATTGAGATTTGGCATCCTGGGTTTGAGCAGTTATTCAGGGACTTAGTGTTAATAGTAAAACTGTTTCGCATAGTTTCTATATTTGGCAGGGCACCTGGACCGGCCTTAGTTTTAGTATTGACCCTTGGCATCTTGGTTGACATGTATTCATGGATTTACTAATTATAGCATGTCAGGGGTTGATAGAGAGGGACCCTTACTATTTTTAGTAAAGCAGCTGGGTACACAGTGGACATAATGGTTAACTCCTAGGTTCAGACAAAATTGAGAAATAATGATTATTTGTGGAGTTATGTTATTTTAATTATTAATAAAGTGATTACTTTATTAATAATTATTTATAAGGTTAAAAAGTCACTTTATATTCAATGAGGCCATGACCCTTCATTTAAGTGACTTAAAGTGCAATTATTGGATTATATTTTGGAGGCCAAAATAGTTAAGTATTTTATAAAGTCAATGTGCACACAAGCTATATTATTTTAAATGATATTAAAGTGCATTTATAATTCATGAATATGAACACCCAAGTTTGAAGACTTATTATAAAGTCTTATTAAAGACCTAAAGTGGATTTAAATGCTATTAGGAGATTGGAGTTATAAAAGCACATCAAAAAGCAAATCAACCTCATTATTGATGATCATTTTTTACCATGCTTTGAGAATTTGTGACAGTGGAAGAGAAACCAAGGGTTTCATCCATTTTTATGCTTTGAAAAACGAAAACTCTTCATTTTAATTACAATCTTGAGGTTGTGAGAGATCAACTGAATCATTGCCATGGTGTGGGCTTGATCTAGGAGTCCAATCTGAGGATAAATAGCAGATTTGTGCAAGGGTTTGAAGAATTTTCAAAGTTTCATCTAATGTAGACCTGTAGCTTCATTATTGCAGCCATTGTTGATCAGATTTCAAGCTATTCATTTGTTGCTGTTATTCATCCTTTCAGAGGGTTTCAAGGCATGTTTACTTGTGAGTTTATTAATTGTAACTCCTAGTTTTTCTAGGTATTGTTGATTTGGATAATAGGGGATAGTTTATGAACTGGGTTGTTGATATTTTGTGAAAATACTGAGTATCTAAGCTGATATAAAAATCTCGAGTTTTCAGCTGTGTATTTTCAATGCAATTTCAGTTTTGAGTTGGAAAAATTATTATTTCAATATCTTTTATTTGCTACATTATATTGTCATATCAAACATTGCAAATATACCACATTCATTCACCAAAACAAACACAAACAAGTCAGAAAATTTGTATTTACAAGAATCCGCTTGGAGAGGGTTCTTACAACATCAACCCATCCATGAACACAACCAGTCTCTTCTCCGAGATGTCTGTAACCAACACTGACAACCTTTGAAATTCTGTGATGTAACTGTCCACTGGTCCCGACTGCTTCAGTTGAGCCAATTCTTTGAAGTTGAGTTTTGGATCCTTCCCGTCAAAGCGATCTATAAGTCTCTCCGTGAAATTGACAGATGAAGTTACTCGATCGTGACCGAGGGTGACCATCCCGTGGTGCCACCATTCATGAGCAATACCTTCCAGGTGCAGTGCTGCAAATTTGATTGCCTCATCCTCCGGCATTGGGTTGAGCTGAAGTAGGTATTTGCTTTCTGTACCCATGCTCGTGCTGATGTTGTCCTAGACCCATCAATGGATGATAAATTTAGCTTGCCAATCATCCGTTTGACGTCATCGTTGTAATAGCCATGACTCCTGCCATCCTAATATTTCATTCATAGATCTGCATAATCCTTGAAGGATATATCTCCCTCAAGATCTGCATCCGTCCAATCTTGTTTCAACTACTCTTGCATCTCCTGGAAAGTGGGCTCTTGTTCTCTGCGAGGTGCTTCCGTTCTTTGGGGAAATGTCGACATCAACGACCGAGAATGTTAGTGCTGTGTGGTTGACCTCCCAGTAACCGAATTATCACTATGTCTATTGGGCTCTCCATTTGTTCAGCCTACAGCCAATCGGCGTAATGTTTCCTCCATGAGTTGCTTTCGTTGTTCTCCCCTAACCATGATTTCGTTGACCTGAGGATGGCTTCTGGTTAACTTCCTTAACAATGTCCTGATTTCAGCGTTAGATTCCTGCGATTCCTCCATTTTGTCGGCAGAATGGTACCTCCTTCAGGTGTATACTATGAGCTTATTTCCAATTCACTTCTCCATAGGCTGGTAGGATCATTGGCTTTGATGCCACTGCGATGTACCTGACCACTGTATTATACTGTGCCACCTGTACGACTTTCAACTCCACGTGCGGATTGTGCCGTACGATTTCACCTGTATAGCTAAGCTACAAAATCCTTCCTTCTGCGTTGATATGTTTGTATGACGCTTTTTGGCTTCCACAACCGTACGATAGAAATGAGGTGCTTTACCACCGTATGGTCGCTTGACCCTACACCTGTAATATCTTGACCACCCGTACACTCTTCTCTTTCTCCCAGCATGCGTACGACCTTACTGACACTCGTATGATCCTCCACAGTCTACACGTACGGTAATCACACCTGTGCGGTACCTTTGCAACCACCCCGTACAGAGTTGTACATGTAAGGAACAATTGTCTTCAATGATATTGCAGATAAATAATGAGTAGTTAATGCAAGTAACGAACACAGTCCAATGATTGATTGAATCTTCAAAAATAGTATAATAATTTTCTATGATTATGGAGATATTTCTCAAATTACATCAAGTAGGTCTTCAACGGAAGACTTCACAATTTCGAACCGACAGGTAGAGTAGGGTGAGGAGTGACTCCCATTGAAACTGCGAATGCCAGAATAGGGAGGATCTCTCACCTCCAAAACGTGAACAATGCAGAATTCCAGTTGGAATTGCAAATACAAGGAAACATAAAACTCACTTGCTTACAACAATGCCAAACTTGGCCTTATAAAGGGCTCCGAGAAATTTCCCGAAGGGTTACAAACAGGTCGACATGACTTATTATTTTATAACTAAACTAATTAATAAAAAGGGGCCCGTAAGATATTATTAATTTCGGGGCCACATAAACAATCAATTTAATCGAGCTATTTAATTATTTCGGGGACATTACATAGACAGTAATTTCACCTTAAACACAGCTAAAATCAACTCCTCCAATTCAGCTTCAGATACTGGAATGCTGCAGTAGAAATTATCTTTTGTACAAATATCCTAAGGAAAATATTATAACAAGCCTGAGCATGGGTTATATCTATGTCTGAACTGGTAAGCTGGTTGTGGTTGAAAATGTCTTGAATATTTTAACTATCCAGCATTCTGCTGTCTTGATCCACTAAACAGTGTCAATAGATTGCCTATTAAGAATTGACTTTTGCAAGAACATTGTATTGGCTTCCTCTTCTCTGATCCAACAAACAGATTTTATTCACTTCCTCTTCTCTTCTCTGATTAATAAACAGTGAGAACATTCCATTTTGCTACCAAGTCTGACATAAACATGTTTGTCCTGCTAGAGTTTTGCATTATAGATTGCACACCAATATTATTAAAAGACAGTCAAGGGAATTGAATGCAAAGAATGACCACCCTTGGAACTGATATTAAACCACCACTTTCTATATCAGATATTAATTTGAGAAATGACAAAGAAATTAAACTGGATGATAAGTTTTTGAGATCTTATGCAAGAAAATCTAAAGTGACCCTCCTCACCAAAACAGTGAAGGCTATCAAATCCTTTTGAGGCTTTAACAAAATGGAGTGGGGAGGAGATGGAAAGATGTTTAAGGAAGCCAGAATAGCATCACCACATGCTTAATAATTTATATTAACATTGAATCATGCCATCAATTCCAAATCATCAATACAAAAGAAGAGCAGCCAAAAGGAATCTTTCTAGTCATATCCATAGAAAACACTTTTAAATCAATTTCTTGAAGGAAAAACAACAAAGATAAAAACAACCATCATTTCATTATAAACCAGTATTAGAGCTAGTTAAAACACACATCAAAATCCCATAAGTTGACTAACCACAAATGCAATTGCTTTCTCAACAATATTTGAACTCCAAAAATCTATAAAAAAGGTCACAGATAGCTAAGAAAGATGGTCACTAGTCCTTCTCACAACAACAAATGAGTTTTAATAGAGAAAAATAGTCTTGGACGAATGACCAAGGCCTTGTCAAGATTGTCGAGGCAAAAGTTCTATCAGTAGAGACTGCTGTGATTATAAATCAGAGCCCTCTTTCTAAAATTATGAATCCTCTCTTGGATCCTAACTATCTTCCATGACTTCTTTGACCTCTTTGTCTCAATCACCTCATGATTGAGAGTGCCTATCACAATCTGCTATATTATAGTTGGTTCCTTCGTTAATTCTCACTGAAATTTTAAATTGACTTTTAGGGTTGCTGGAAAAAGCACAAAAGGAAAAGATTGGAAGAAAAACATTCATTCTATCACTGGGAAAATGTAAGAAACCTTTGTGCAGAGCGTTGCTTCGACATTTTCTTTGAAGTCAGAAACTGCTATGCTCCTAAACCTATAGTGTGTATTATGTTGCGAGTAGTTGGCTTGTGGCTACCTTAACTCCTAAATAAGGCACACAATTTTATATATATATATATGTATATATATATTGTAATGTCCCCTTCCGTGATGACCAGCTGAGAAATTCACTTAGTCTTTTCATTTCTGAAGGCTAGAGAATGTGACCGAAACATAAGGAAATACGTGAGTAATTACATTTAGACAAAAAGCTTAAGTTATAAATTATGTAATTATTTACTGTGGTTTAAACTTTTAACAGTGGGGCCATTCAAGTTATTTCCACTTTGACGTCTAGATGATGGTCCCGCCAAAAGGTTTTTGTCTGCGATTTTGGAAGGGAAGAAAGCATGGTTTGTATTGGAAAGAAAGCCTAGAGTGGTAAGTTGAGTCACTACCTTCCAAGTAAAGGAAAAATCGATGGCTTTTTCTTATTTTATGGGTTTTTCTTGAGCAAGGATTATAAAGCCACCAAAGCCATTCGATTGGGGCATGCTATGTTTTGATTATCTTGTTACTTCTTCTCTGCAACTCGTGAAACTAGTACCGAACAAAAACGTTGTAGTAAAAGCCTTTCTGGACGCAACCCCAGCTCGGGCGAAATCAGTGACCTATGCTATATAGCATGCCATGGTGACAGAACAACACGTGGCCAACAAGTTATTCTTGAAACATCTGTTTCTGGTTTCATACCAGCGTTATTTCTATCAATCCATCCCTGGAGGCTTTTCAACATTCCGTAGCAAGGGAAACCTACAAGCAGCTTAAATGATAAGAGGGATTACCAAAATGCAGCGAGTTGAGGATTGTTTGAATTCTGAGCTTCCACTGTTAAAAGAAATTAGAAATGGATAAATGGGTATGTTTCAATTTGAAATTGCTTATTGCATATTTTGAGAATATGATTAAGTACTTGTGACTGGATAGATATTCCATGATTTATACTTCATGCTTGAATTCATCTGTTCATGCTTTGGAAATTGTAAATCAGATGTCTATTGTAAGCTTCACTTTATCTAGATAAATAGACATATTTTTGCATAAGTTTGTAAAGTGCAGAGAAAGGATATTTCTGTGGTATCAGAGCCACAAACCTTGCCAGCCTGTTGGGGTTTTAGTTGTAGGTTTACCTTTTGAGTGCATGTCAAAGATTTTCCAATGCATGTCAGAATTGAAGTTGCTTTTTGGTGCCTAATCCAATGCATGCCGCTATAAAGTGGTTCTATGTATCCTCGAGGGTTTGAACCACACAGATATAACACAAGAAGTAGGTCGGGGCAACAAGAAGATGTTGAAATTAACCTAGCTGAAGCTGAGATGGGAGAAAGAAGAGATGGAAGCCCATAGACAGAATTAAATAATCAATTTAATCATTTCCTGACAAATTTTGCCCAACAACAACAACAACGATAGATGCAATAGAGCAACAAATGATACAACAATTCTAGGATTGTATGATCACGACAATGTGACAATTGAGGGTTGGACATTCAAGACCAGGAATGTCCAGTAGTCGACCCATCAGAAGTGAAGCAGGGCATGAGAACCAAGACAAAGCAACCTTTAATGTTGTGAGAACAACAAATATAAGGTCTGATCAACCATTGCATCCCACTTTCTTACCTCGTCCAGTTGAAAGAGAACCAATTCTTGAGGTTGAGGTAGAAGAGACGCACATCATAGATGATATCATGGAGACTTGAAATGATTACCTGTAGCTTCCAGCTGATGTAAGGTAGTTGATAAATTTAAATTAGGTCATGAACCAACGTAAGGAGAAAGCTAGGAATCGTTTGGAAGGGCAAGACATGAGGCCTAGAGGGCAAGCTAGATAGGGCTTCCAGCCGGTGGATTACAAGGATACCTTGAGCAAAATTACAATTCCAACTTTCAATGGAACTGAAGAAATATCACCTAGGTCATGGGTTCATAAGTTGGACATCTTTTTGGCACTCAAGCCCATGGAGGAAGAAAAGGCTATTCAGTTTGCTACCATGCACTTGGAAGGAATAGCTTACGATTGGTGCACCTGGGACTTGTTTCCCAGGATGATGCCATGATTCATTCTTATGAAGAGTTTGTCAAAGGCTGATTACTCGCTTTGACCGGAAAGACATAGAAGTCTATTACAAGGAATTGGCACAAGTCAAGCAAGTAGGACATCTGGAATCTTACATCAATGAATTCCAAAAAAATTCCATGATGGTCCCTTATTGCCTAGAAAAGGGTAACAATGCTCTTCGTTGAAGGTCTAGGTGACAAATTAAGAGGCCTGGTTAAGGCTCATAGGCCTAGTTCATTAGATGATGCTATCAGGTTAGCCATGGAACTAGAAGTTACACGTTCCTACCAGCCACAAAAGAAAGATTTCAGCCCTTGGAAATCTGATAAGAAAGGTTCAAATCAGCAAAGGAACATGAGTTTCAATCAACAAAGAAATATACCTTCAAAAACGGAGCAAGAAACACGAAATGATTTATGAAGAAGAAAATTGTGTTCACTTGCAAAGAACTGTGGGACCTTGGTCACCGCTGTCTGGGAAAAGGCAAAGTGCATTTGATAGAAGTCCATTTAGATGATAAGGAACAAAATGAGCAGGAAGATAGCATTGATGAGGATGTTGCACAAGAGGTTCAACCTCAACAGATTGAGTTGGAAGATACAGAAGACAGAGAGACTCCTCGTATTGCTACATTATTTGCAGTACCTCGCAGCTGTCCTTTTTGGCTAAAAGGTGCCGTTAAAGGACAAAGAATGGTATGTTTAGTGGATAGTGGAGCTACACAATTTTATAGATGAAGGATTGGTGAGCAAGCATGGACTACAAGCTGAGGAATTTCCTTGGTTCAGCGTTATTGTTGTACATGGATTTCCATTAAGTTGCAACCGAGTTGTGCCATAGCTGAACTTATAGATGGGAGATTACACATTGACAAGTGATTTTTATGCTTGGGTTGAGTAATGTGGATGCTATTTTAGGGTTACAGTGGCTGGAGTCCCTTGAAGGTTATGTTCAAGACTTCAAACAGATGTAGTTGGAATTCATGGTTAATGGAAAGAAAACAGTATTTAAGGCTATGGTTGATGGTGGACCATGAGTGGTTTCCGTAAAGAGGATGGAGGCTCTTTTTAGACATGATAATGTGGAATGGGCAGCTCAGTGTTTTGTTTTCAGGAAATCTTCCACTTGCAGTGAGTCACCTTATCATGTGGATATCTAGACTTTGTTAGATAAACATAGTGCAGTATTTGGAGATATTCCTCCTGGTCGTCCACCTGATCGGGGTTTTGAGCACGTGATTGAGGTGGAAGAGGGCTCAAAGCCTATTATCACAACACCTTACAGGCAACCCCACCATTTTAAAGAAGAAATCAAAAAAACAATTAAGAAGCTATTGCAAATGGGTCACATACGTCCTAGTTGCAGCCCATTCGCTTCTTCACTTGTGCTGGTCAAGAAGAAGGATGCAACACTGCACATGTGCATAGATTACAGGGCGCTGAACAAGAGAACTATTAATAAAATATATCCGATTCCCAGGATCAATGTGCTTCTAGATGAGTTACATGGGGTGGTATTCTTCTCTAAAATTGATCTACGTTTAGGATATCATCAGATTAGTGTTCGGGAAGAGGATATACAAAAGACTGCTTTCCGTTGTCACTATGGGCATTTTGAGTTCCTGGTCATGCCCTTTGGACTCACAAACGCACCTGCAACATTCTAGTCCTGCATGAATCACACTTTCCGAGAGTAGCTGCGTAAGTTTGTTCTAGTATTTTTTGATGACATTTTAATATACAACAAAACATGGAATGAACATTTGCAGCATTTGGATGAAGTGTTGGGAATCATGGAAGCGCAGTCATTATTTGCAAAGGCTTCCAAATGGGAATTTGGGATGATAGAGATTATCTACTTAGGTCTTGGGATTGGAGTTGAGTGTGTAAAGGTACACCAAGAGAAAAATTTGGCAATCCAGGATTGGCCACCACCGAAAAACATATCTGAATTGAGAGGATTCTTGGGGTTGTGTTGCTACTATAGGAGATTTGTTTGTGGATTCTCACAGTTGGCATCCACCTTGACTGATCTCACTAAGGGGGCATTCTAGTGGTCTAGTGATGCACATGGATTAGAAAACCCAAAAAAATCTCTATTTATTTAATAGGTATTGCTATTTTGAAATAAATCAAATACCATATTTTATTTGCTGCTCAATTATCCTTCATCCCACATTTATTAATATGGGTTGCAAAACATAGCGAGCCGTACCAAATAAGAAAGGTAAATTTATTGTCCACGAATAAGGAGGGAATTGTAAGGGTCTGACTTGGATTTGTAAGAGGCACATGGAATCAAATTCAGCATTGCAGGCATGTGTAGTTTGTAGTTTTATTTGCAAAAAAAGGTCTTTTGGTCACAAATGCAAAGAAGGTTGGTCCTTCTCTTCAGAACACTTTGCTGTTGCTGAGACCCTCCCTTGATCTGCAGAATGTTAATGACCAAGAGTAGCAAAATCCGTCCAACCTGATGCTCGGTAACAAAGCTATCACTCTCTTTAGCCAAAGTCATTGAGATGAAATTGAAACCAAGATTTTGAGGAAAATCGCCAAACCCTTTTGTAGATGAGTATTACACGCCAAAACAGACTGCAATATACCATGGTTCGCCAAGAACTTTTGCAGATGAGCATGACGACTCAAAACAGAGTACAAGAAGCCATAATTTTTGTGGAAAAGAATTGACAAAACTTACAAGCGTCGTCTTTTTAGATAAAATGGTAAAAACCCTAAAACAAGAACACTTGACATAATTTTATAATTTTTTGTGGAAAAAATTATAAAACGGTAAAAACTCATGATTTTTGTGGACAAAATCATGCATAACCTAGACATTGAATCAAATAATTGTATTAGGAAAATTTTATAAAACCTTAGAATAATTTTATAAGGAAAAAATTGTAAAACCCAGAATAAAACCTTAGAATAGTTTTTTTTGGTGGAAAAAAAATATAAATACCCAACCTAGAAATGGGAGAAAAATAGAAAAAACCAGACAATTTTTGAGGTGAAAAATTGATCAAAATCAGACATGATTTTTGAGGTGAAAAATCAGAAACCCCATCACTAATTTTTTATGGTGAAAAATTAGAAAACCCATCGCTAATTTTTTATAATCCTTGGCCCTCCTGCGAGGAAATCATACCCAAACTGGCAGCTTCGGCTCTACTACCATGTTTTGATATTCAATGTAATCCAATGTATTATACTGGGGAGACTGAGGCTCTTTTAATAAAGATTATGAGACTGAAGCATTAAAAATAGTGACACTAAAAATAGCGACAACTTAAACTAAGACGACCATTACTGAAACAACTAAGAATGCTAAGAATAAAAGACTAAAAAGTAAACTAAAAATAGGTAAATATTCTAATAATTCTTTGTGAGGGTAAATATTAATATTTGTCCAATATTTAATGACTTGTTGTGATTGCAAATTTTGCTTGGAAATTTGAAATTGTCTTGATAATTGTTGCATATTTAGAGAAAAGACGTATATGCATTTTACCCTGGAAAATTGTGGAAATCCGAAATCTCAATTTTATTCAGGAATCATTTAAAATACAAGGAAACATTTCACAGCTTCCATCTTTGGCTACAACTATTAATGCTAAGAATACTCAGCAGTCTTTTCACCACAGTATGGGATCTTTTCTCCCTGTCCAGGCTGTTGTGCTGATTTGAAAACTTGATGGGTTCTATATGGGCTTGCTATGTACTGTGTTTGCCATGTTTGTGGCTGTAATTTATTTGAATTTCTAGATTTATTTGTGCTCTACTTCCAAATGTTTACTATGAGTTTGTATTGCCCTTGTTTCTGGAATCGAAAGGAATTTTAGTTTCTTATTATTCTCAGAAACAAGGGTATGAAGATGAGCTGTAATTTTCATTAAGAGTATAAAGTCTATCTCTTTTTTCTAAGTTGAATGTTTGCAGTATATTTTGATATTGTGATTTCCTTTTTCAGGAGTGTGATTATCTGATTGCAATTGCTCGACCTAGACTTCATGTTTCTACTGTGGTGGATACTAAAACAGGCAAGGCATGTATACTATAATTAATAATCGTTGTGTTTTATTTTGTAGAAGGAATTGTCTTGGTCTTTTTTGCTTTTCAATGTACATAGAATTTCATTTAGCCTGAATTATCAAGAAAAGACGAGTGATCTTATGCACAAAGCTAATGCCTTGAATAGCCAGCACAAATTGGTTTGTTTCAAAAACACGGTAATCTTAGCCTTATAGTTTATGATTATGACCATATTGAATATTTTTCTCTTATAAAATTGGAAATTGCAAATATCATTTTATCCTAATAAACTGGTTCACTAATGATGATTTAATAAATTGGCTCAAACAAAAGCAACTATAAGGTTAATACAAGACTACTAAACATTTTACTTCTTTATGAGTTTCTTCTGTTCAGTAATATGCCAAACAAGTGCTGGATTGTACTAGAAAGTTAGAATTTCTTAGCTTGATGTTCCTGCTGAGTGGTCTACATTTTGTAGTTGGCAAAAGAGTTGTTATAGTTGGCTAAATAGACATTGCTATATTTTGTAATAGAAGAGATAAGTTTCTGATTAGTGTGGCTGGTAGTTGGTAGTTGGTAGTCTTAACCAACCGAGTACATCATTGATCATTTATTATTGGTCGTAGTCAGGACATCTGTTTCTTTGATAATGGAAGTATCCTTCATAAATTCCCGAAATTCAAGAAGACCAATAGAAGAATTTCTCATAGAAAGTCGAGTTATTTTTCTATTCGCCAACGTTTTCCAACCCCAACAATGGATGTCAAAAAATAATTAAATTTGTAAAAAAAACCAACTTGGCTGCTGACTTTGACCGTTTGTGGGACCAAGTTCGCTGGTGGTTCAATGTTTTCCATCTTGGTCTGCCTGGGTCCGAACTGGGCGTGGTTTGGTTCGAACCACCACCCTGTGGGCCGGACCCTGTTCGGACCCACAGGCGGACCAGAGCAGAACCACAAACCAGTTTGAGCTTTGGCTGGTCCGGAGGCCTGTTTGGATGAACTGGACATCCTAGCTGAGAACAATTATTCTACCATGCACTATGGGAATTAGACAAAACAGGGAAGACGACCTTATCCAGAATTAAGTAATAGTATTATGTTGATTCTCTGCATTAAATTATGATAGTAATAAGATTGTATATTTAATTAGTCTTAAGGAATAAGGATATAGTTAGCATAAGTTAAACTATTTACCTATTATTCTCTTGCAAACCCAATCCTAATTTCTGCCCCATTCATGTCTCTAGTTCATTGCAAAGGCAGTTTAGAGAGGGGTCATTACAAAGTAAAAAATTCAACAACCGCAACTACAATATGTGGAAATGACACATGTTGACTATATATGAGTATTGGTGTCTTGATGCGGTTGTTCTGGGTACTTAGTCTTGACCCATGGCAACGGGAAAAGACAAGGACAAATATGATGAGAAAAATCATGAAGCAGTGATGCTCATCAAATTATGTGGCATGGATGATTAGCTGCTACCGCTATCGTTTGGCAAGACAACTGCTGAGATTTGGAAGTGCTTGAAAGATCTCTATGAAACCTCAAATAAGAGCAAAGCGTTCTTTCTCAAGAACCAACAATATTCGGTCATGACGGATGAGAAGCTATCCCTGAAGGAGCATTGGATGAAGATCAAGGATATTTGCAACTAATTGGACACTATTGGTCTCACATTGGAAAGGATGACATGATAGTTATTACTCTGAAGAGTTTGCCACATTCATATGAACATTTCATCAATATAGTCAATATCACTTTCGCTAGTGTGGATCTCAAGTTTTTTGATCTCTGCAACAAGCTTCTATAGTATGATCAACGAAAACAATAGTTCGGGTCTAGCACCGACACTTCCTTTATCGAAAAGGCTTTCACAGTAAAAGCCTCATATAAGGATAATGGTAAAGGCAAGTCCTCCTAGCTGTAGAAGGGGCAAGGTAAACCTTAGGAGAATCCTAAGAAGAATGTTTAGTGTAACTATTGTCATAAGTATGGCCATATGAAGAAAGATTGCAAGAAACTATTGGTGTCTAAGAAATCTACACAGGGTGGGTCTCAGTTGAAGGCCCTTGTTGCTACGCATTTTGAACAGGAGTCTGCGTTCTATGCATTCATGGCTAAACGCCCATCTGATCATGTGAAATCATTTGTGTGGTATAATTACTTTGGCGCACGTTGACACTTAACCCATCATAACGACTGGTTTACAGAATACACACCTTTCATTGATTCAGTGATCTTTGGAGTATACAGTTGTCGGAAAGGGCGACGTTTAAATCACGTTTGGTGGGAGAAATTTGACATCTCTCAATGTATGCTTTGTGTTAGGTATAGAGCTTGATCTATTGTTAATTAGTTAGATTATGTGACATTCTCTATAGGTGGATGTCGTCTTTAGTTCGCACACGTGCAAAATTGTTGATAGGGAGACTTGTACTTTAGTTGTTGTTGGCCTTGAGGATCAGTTGACATTGATGATTCTTGGGTGCATGCCATGGCAGCCAAAATTTCTTCCATCACCAATCTCTGGCATTAGCGGTATGGGCACTTGAATGTTCACTATCTCTCTCACTTCGGGATGGTCTGGTTGTTGGGTTACTTGAGATTCTGACTCAGAATCATGGAGTTTGCAGAGCTTGTCAAGCTGGAAAGTAGCATTGGACTTTGTTTTTAGATGGGGACACTTGGAGAGCATCCAAAGTCCTGTAATTGGTTCATGTAGATGTGTATGGACTGATGAACACTCCATCAATCACTGGATCTAGGTATTTTCTATTATTTGTCGATGATTTTAGTAGAAGAATGTGGGTGTATTTTCTTAAAAACAAATCAAAGGTGTTTAGCATGTTTCAAAAGTTTAAGACCTTAGTGGAAATAGAGTCAGGTGATTAGATAGTCACTCTTAGGTTAAATAAGGGGGGGGGGGAATTTGTTCTTTTGATTTCTTTGACCTGTGTGCAACACATGGAATCAAGCGTCAACTTACCACACCTCACATTCCTCAGCAAAATGGTGTTGTTGAGTGGAGAAACCACACAATCACTAAGATGGCTTAGTCTATGTTCGAGCAAAACAATGTTCCAAAGAAATTTTGGGCAGAAGCTGCCTATACTGTAGTCTACCTTCTGAACAAGTCTCCCACATAGGCTGTTAAGAAGAAAACCTTAGAGGAAGCTTGGTTTGGAAGGAAGCCCAAAATCAGTCATTTGAAGGTCATTGGCTTTATTGCATATGTTTGGATTCCAAATGCAAGCACACAAAATTGCATTTTCAGACCCAAAATTGATGATCATGGGCTACAGTGATAACCACAATGCTTATTTGCTAATTGATGTAGACACTGATCCACTCATATTTAGTCATGATGTTGTATTTGATGAAGAAAATGGGCCCTTTCATCTCTCTTCTCTTGTTTTGAGTCTCGAGGATCAACCACTGAAGGCTAAGGATTGGGTGTTTGTCTTCCCTTAGGTCCACTTGATGGGAGGGATTGGAGTCTCCTAGGCATGATATTGCACCACCAGACTTTCCGCAAGAAAACCTTAACCAAGATGACTTTGTTCCAGGCACCCTAAGTGATGTTGATACTCTTGACTTGGATGTAGGTGCTTCTACTCTCTAGCCTAAGTGGTGGGCCGAGACCATTGGTGATCTTCATGATGATAAACTTATTAAGGGCCGATCAACTAGATGCAAGTGCAAGCAACATAACACAATTAACTTTGCTCTTATGGCAACCATTCACAGTGTTTGAGAGCCTCAAATATATTCAGAGGCTAAAGGGATATCTAAGTGGGAACAAATTATGGAAACTGGACATCATAGTCTTCTGAAGAACAACACTTGGGTCCTATCCAATCTTCCAACTTGGAGGAAACTCATTGGTTGCAAATGGGTGTATAAAGTATAAGGTTGATGGAACTTTTCATAAGTACATGGCTCAGTTGGTAGCTAAAGGGTTCTCACAGAAAGAGGGCATCAACTATGAGGAGGCATTTGCTCCCACAACCAAATGAGCACCATATGGCTTGTTGTCACTATTTCAGCCTAGATTGGATGGAAAGCATCAAATTGATGTGAGGAGTGCATTCCTCAATGGTGAGTTGCAGGAAGAAGTCTACATGACGCGACCTCCAAGTTTTAAAGTTGTTGGTAAAAAACACCAGGTGTGCAGACTGGTGAAAGCACTCTATGGCCTCAAACAGGTTCCTCAAGCTTGGTTCATAAAAACTGATAAGTGCTTAGTTGATCAAGGCTTCCAGAGGAGTCCTTCCATTCGTAATTTGTATGTTAAGAATACTAGTGGTTATATTCTTCTTCTTGTCATCTATGTTGATGACCTGATCATCACTAGTAGTGCAACACATTTGATTGAGTAGATCAAATAGAATTTGTGCTAGTCATTTGATATGACAGATTTGGGACTTTTGCATTATTGTCTTAGTGTAGAGGTTTGGCAGATAGAAGGCTACATTTTTTTTCTCAGTTAAAGTATGCCAAAAGTTTGTTGGAAAAGTTTTGAATGCATGATTGCAAATCTGCATCTACACCTATGGAGAAAGGGGTGAAACTATTTGCCAAATTGGATTCATTTGTGGTGAATGAATCAACACTTAGGCAACTAGTTGGCAGCCTTAGCTATCTAATTGCCACTATACCTTAACGTAGTTATGCTATGAGCTACATCTCTCATTTCATGACAGCCCCAAATGATGAACATTGGGTTGCAACAAGGCATGTGCTGAGATATGTGAAGGACACTATTGACTTTGACATTTTGTATAGCATAAGCAAAGATTCTAGACTCATTGGTTTTACAGACTCAGATTGGGCAGATTCTATTGATGACAGAAAGTCTACTTCTGGGCATGTCTTCAGTTTAGGCATGCATGTAGTCACATGGACTAACAAGAAGCGGCAAACAGAAGCTCTTTCCTCACCTGAAGTAGAATTTCGGGGAACTCTTAAGGGAACTTGTTAGGCAATTTGACTTCGCAGGATGCTTTCTGACATGCAAATGTATCAAACAAGTCCTTCGCTCTTGTCTTGTGACAGTCAAGGGGTGCTGAAACTTCCCAAGAATCCTATCTTTCACGAGCGCACCAAACATGTTGAGTTTCATTCTCATTTCATCCACAAGCTTGTAGATGATGGATCAGTACAGTTGCAATATGTTCCAATTGAGGATCAGACTGCAGACATCCTCACTAAGTCTCTAAGCCTAGACAAGTTTGTAAGATTTAGGGGGCAACTTGGTGTAGTTGATAGAATGAGCATAAAGGGAGAGTATTAGAGTATTTAATTATTCTTTAATGGTCATTTAGTTGTATTTAGTTGCTTTTAGTTTAGTTTAGTTTTTTTAGATAGTTTCTATTTTTGTCTTCCATTTACAATTGTTTCTTATGGAAACATTGTCTTGTAATTGCCTATATATTGTAACTTTGTTTTCATAATCCATAAAGTAATTACATTTCTAGATTTGAGGCCTGTAATTGTTGAGCAGGTTGCTGAAGAGGGAGTAAAACATCAAAGGAGTAAAAATGAGATTTCAAGAAAGGGGCATTCACTCTAATTTGAATGGGATTGCAAGATGTCATTCCAAGACCACATGAGCAATTTCAAGATGGTACCAAGGAATAGACATCCATGTGAGGAGGATAAATTTTTGAGGAGTGTAAATCATCTTCCAAGAGAGGAAAGTATCCCAAAGGAAGAGGTAGAACATTGCCACCTCAAGAAACTTGCAAAAACAAGCTTAAGAGCACCCCGTGGAGGAATTCTAGGAGTCCAAATAGTCATTTAACCCGGTATGCAAGAGGCAACCAGGGAGCTCAAGATTGTTAGGATGAACAACCATGTTTATTTTGTGCTTTGAATAACCATTATTTGGCTAGTTGTTGGAAAGGGAAGTTCACTAATGAGAGCCATAGACCTTCAAGATGAAGGACATTTTTTCTTGTGGCATAGGCATGAGTTTTCAAATTCATTGTTAGAATAGTGGACATTGGCATGTAAGATGCTGGAGACTTTATTTACAACACCATTCAAAGAATTCAAGAGGGAGGAGTCACCCACAGGCAAGTAGGAAAGTTGCCAAAGAAGGAGCAAGGCCATTGGAGGATGATGCCATCAAGAGGTAGCACGTCAAAGAGGTCTCCCTATTTCAAGAAAGTAATGGTAAGAAATCTGCAAGTTAAGCATGGGGTGAAGGGTTCCATTAGTTATAAATGCAAACCTACTAATCATGCATAAACCCTCCATATTGTTGTGTTGTTCCATATGTTGAATATCAAAAGAACTCACTCTATTTATGCAAGAAGGCAAGGAGTTTGGAGGAGCCGTAGGGCCAATGGTAGAGTGAAGGTATGGGCAGGCAACCAAAATTGTATAGGTGGTTGAAATTTTTGTCATGTTACCAAGCAAGTTGCTAAGATACATCAATGATAGTATGGAAGTATTTTGTCTCATTTCAGATTTTCAGACATTGTAGCAAGCCTAATAATTTTATTGGTGTGCACCTAACAGCTGTAGCAAAATGGTATGTTTGTTTTTGACGATATGTGCAATCATGCAGAATTTGCAACAGTTATTTCCAAAGCTGGTTTTTGTATGAATGCAAGTTTTAGATATGTTCATAGTCCCAAAGGTTCTTCCAAAGTGGTAGAACAACTTGTTAAATGTAGTCATGGTGAGTGGAATGCCAAGAAGGCTACTAGTATATACGTTTTTGAGTGGCTGTATGTTGGTTGGGCACTCTATTGATGTTGTTATGGAATTTTTTTTCGCTCTTTTCCATTGCTTTGCTAAAATGGCATTTTTGTGCTTAGATCGAAGGTGGGGGCAGCCTCAATGAGGGTGTTATTCCTGCACTAGTTATATTGCAAATTGAAATGTTGCTTGCCTTATGTGTTACTGCAAGTTTATATAAGTCCTCTAGAGGCCAATGTTTGTAAAAGATCCATGTCAGGCAATGTTTATAAAAGTCTGCTAGAGAGGGCAATCTTTTCCTGTACTTTTTGTTAATACAATGTTTGTAACACTCCATATGGAGAGGGCAATGTTGGTTACATTGATGTTGGTGCTGTTTTTGATTCCTTTAGAAGAACAATGTGTGTAAAACTGTCATAACTCCGCCCAGCTCTGAGGAGCCAACCAAGGGAGGAAGCTATTTTAAAAAAAACAATAATAACAAAATAAGTAAAACCCTAAAGGAGATGACCTGATTTGAGGATAAAATGATTTATTTTGGATAATAAAGAAATAAGTAATAAAGTGCTGACCATGGTAAAGGGCAGCAATTAACTTGAAAAGAGGTGCCCCTTGCCAAATGAAAGTGTGCGTCTCCTTTGTCATTAGGGGTATAAGAAGGAGAAGAAAGGCCTTGGGAGAAGGCATCAAGGAAAATTAGAAATAAAGATTCCGAACACTCAGACATAGATAATGAATTAATTAGGGTGAACTCTTTAAGGTAGAAATAGGGACACAATGGAATGAACAGAAGAAGCATTGAATGAACAGCAGAATCATCGAATGAGGCAGTAGAAACAATGATATATACAACAGAGCAATCAAGGAAAATCAATCGAAGAGAATAATCTAATATAAGAATTCATATTTTCACACACACCCACACACACACACAGACACATATATACCTGTGACATGAAAAGGCTAACTCCCTTGGGAGAATGATATCTCTTCATGAAAAGGTTTGATGGGATATTTAGTTAAGGAAAGTTGGAGATGAGTAAGGGAAGTTGATACAGGAGCGACAATAAAAGAATATTATTCACAGATTTTAAGAGCAGTTTGTAAAGATGAATAAGAGCAGAAGAATTCCATTTTATGGAGGAGATTGATCTAAGAGATCAATTTGAGAATTCCATGTGATGAAACATAATAAAAATAAGTGGATCGAACCAAGCAGATATAGGTGGAATATAAGCAGAAAGTAGTCATCAGTGAAGTCAATATCTGATATAGGGAATCAGATCAAGATTACTGAATATCATCCTTATTGAGAGCAGTTATAGATCAAACCAAACAAACCTTACACACAATGATCTCACTCAGCATAGAGAATCTGTATACTATTTATAAAAAGGTATGAAGTATCAATGGATCTTATCTATGATTTCTTGCTTATGAATAAAAATCATGTATTTACATATATGCATATGCATATATTTATTCCATATGAATTGGAGGAACTGAGATAGGGAGATGCAGTTTACCTACACATCCGAACTAGGCACACCACCCCAAGGGATGGAATTGGTCATAGTTGGAGATTCCTACCTCCTTTAGGCTGAAAGGTGAATTGATTACCCTAAGGGATGGAACTAGTCATAATTGGACATTCCTGCCGCTTGTGGGATAAGGGCAAGTTGGCATAATGTGAATGTTATGTGTTCTCATGCTTAGTTGGACTGAGTACGCGAGCCCAAGGGATGGAATTGGTCATAGTTGGGCATTCCTGCCTCTTGTGGGCTGAGAGGCAAGTTGATTACCCCAAGGGATGGAATTGGTCATGGACATTCCTGCCACTTGTGGGATACCCCAAGGGATGGAAGTGGTCATAGTTGGACATAGGGCATGAGTCAACACGAGCTAACAAGACCACAAGTATTTGCAGCTCGATGCAAAACACAAAAGATATTCATATTTTCTATATTCTTCTTGTTGTTCTTTCAATTCCTTTATGTAGACTTTGCGGTATACACGATGGGGGTGAATTCTATTAGATCCTTTAGAGTCAAGAATTTTCCTATGATATATATTTTCTTTCTTCATTCTTGTGAGTATGTCTATATTCATATTCTCATATATATAATCTATGTTCACATTCTCATATATATAATCTATATTCACATTCTCGTATATATAATCACATAGAAAAATAGGATTTGCAGTGTTGAAAGATTAAACTTGTTCGTTTGGGCCATTGGTTTCAATTTTTTCATACACATTTTCTATATTCATATTTAGTTTTACAAATATACACCTATTTTCACATTTTCTATAAATTGCTAAAATATATTAAAAAAATTGGCATCATCAAAAGCCCGCGTCTCCTTTTTTGAAAAATATTCGTACTGGTACTAGTACTACTCACTGGAGTCTTGAAGTACCCCTATCTCGGTGCAACATTGAATAAAATCCTGGATTGTGGCTTTGATAGTGAAGATGCAAAGATTTGCAATAGGGCATATTAATTTTGTAATTTTATCATCATGATTCATCATTGGCCTATTGCTTGGTTGAAATTATGGTTTGATGGGGGTTTGGGGGCAACAACCCAACGAGGTTGAGGGGTAGTATCCTTCGTGAGGGTCTGTGAGCAGTGCCCCTAGCGGGGTCAATTGGTAGCACCCAAATGAATACCGTCAAAACCATATAGTCTATGACACACCATTATCATAATTTTATGTAAATCCTAGATGGGCATGTCATAAACCAAACAAGCGTTGAATGGTTGTAAGTTATTTTTTTCAAAGTAACTAAAATGTTGGGTTAATGCTTTACATGTTTTTATTATCTATTTTTCTTTAACTTTCTTTTTCCCCAATCTTGGTCGAGTATATCTTGTATGATTCGTTGGGTTGGGTGAGTCTAGAAGACTAGGCGAGTCCGAGGGAGTTGTGTAACTATGCATTATTACAAGGTGCAAGAAGAGGATTGGTTAAAGACACATTTTTTCCTCATTGCCTTGGTGTTTAGGCTTCCATTTTGTTGGCTAAATATTTTGCAAGTCACTAAAACTACAACTTGTCAAAATGTTACTTTTAGGCAGTAGTATGTGAGATTTCTCTCTCCTCTCAACAATAGGGGAGGCTCCCTACTTATTGTAGGTGGCTTAAGGATTGACGTAAGAACAATCCTTAAGACATCAATCTATTCTAACTAAAAATGAAATATATATAAGAGCTCAAAGTCTCTTATCTTTGCTTCAGATGGTCACTCTAAATTCGGATGCACAAGAAAGCTCAAAGTCTTTCTTCGAACACCCTCTACTTTGATAAAAATTCTATCATTGAAGCCCAAAGTCTTCAGCCTTGAATTGTTGCAGCCACTACTATCTGTAGTAATCTTGATTTCCTGAAGCACAGTCTTCAGAAAACTTGAATTAAAGTGTTCCAATGATATACGCAAAATAACTATTAAGTTGAAGAAGGATCAACAAATGGAACATAAGAATACATTCAACAATTTTCAAGACAAACAACTCAAAGTCTGCTAATCTTTATTCCTTTATTCAATTGCTCAACTCTTGCACAATGAAACACAAAGTTTTCAGAGCTCAAGAGATTTGCCTATAGTTTTCTTGCTTACAACCAAAAAATATCCAAATTACAATAGGTTTCACTCCTTTATATAAGAAAAGGAGGAGAGAAAAGTGGAAAAGAAAGGGGAAACTCTTAACCATTTTGACTTATTTAATCCTTATCCCTAACTAACTAACTAACTTTGACTTATTCAATGTTGCAGGTCCTAATGTACTTGCAACATGATTACATGGAACAACTTTGCACATGATACTATCACATTGTAATGAGCCTGACTGGCTCTGTATATTAAATCCACAAAAATTGATATCCCTTTCCTTCTAAGAAAATATTTAAATTGCTGGGCAAGTATTTCTATCAATTTTCTTTGTAATTTTCGAAATGACACAATGCATATATTGAAAGCTTTATAAGAATTGGATAACAATGTCTTAATTCTCAGAATTCGTTCCTTGTTTAATTTACTTGAAACATTACAATTGCCTAGCAATGAATCCTTTCTTTACTAATAGAAAAACTATAAAGGAACCTGTGTAAATTCCGGACTCGCTTGTTGCTGGCCGCTGTAGTTAATCCCGCTTTGCTGTGCTGGCCGTTGATGGTTGCTGGCCGCTGTATGAATCCAGCGTTTTCTATGTTGGCTGCTGCAGACAAGCACGGGCCCAACAAATGCTCGCGCCAACAACAGTATCCGTGCCAATGCTGATCGCGGCCCAAAGCCAAAAGTTCCTTAACCCGCGGCTAAGGCTATATGCCTCCTCTCCAAAACAGAGACAGGCGGCTGGCTAGGGAGGATGCGGCCTGGTGTAGAGACGCCGCCCAACTGAACAATGCGGCCCTTTTGTGAAGTCGTGGCCTGCTGCTAAATCGCGACCTAGCTGTACCCGCGTGACATGCAAGCATGGATCGAATACACCTTACGCTGCAGGCTGTAGATTTCTTTGCTGCTGCCACAAACACGGTCTCATATGCAGACCTCAGTTCAAGTTGCCTTCAATCCCAACATTCAGTGCTAACCTTTGCCAATTGAATTTATAATTCGATTAACACAACTCTACAAATCTTGTAAATGATTTTGCACCCTCAGTGTGCATAAACAAATTCAGAAATACTTCTTTCCTTCAGCAATAGGCGGACAGTAAGAAGGAACGCAATTGATTATACCTCAACAATCAATTGATGATTAGCTCAAGAAGAATTAGTTTTCGAGAAACGAACTTGACCCTTATACTTCAGCAAGGGCACAGATTGCAGAATTACTAGGAACAATTCCCAAGACCAATTTTAATAATCAATATTCGATACCCATCCCAATGAAATGAGCTCATATTTTTAATCCCTTCTTGGCCACAGTTTCCCAAAAAGAGCTTCAGTTCACAGCTCTTTAAAATAACTTCTAACTTATAATAATAAAGTATTATTATAATAATGTGGCTTTATTATTAATTAATATTTTATAAATATTAATTAATAACTATTAATCAATAAATATGAATTCCGCGATAACTCCCACATCCACTGCTGATCAGGCCAAACTGACATAGCCACCCACTGTACTGCCAAAAATAGACTTACTATAAATAGTAAGTCCCCAGCCAAAGCACTACGCAAACTGAATATCGCTTGGAGTACTAATCGCTGCCGATATTACTCTGCCAGAAATGGAAATTAACCAAACTGACTTACTAAAAATAGTAAGTCCAGACTTACTAAAAATAGCAAGTCTGCCAACTGGGACCCTCAAAACCAGGCATCAGCTCACGAGGGTCAGGATGATGAGCTGATCAAGCCACTGCCAATACCTGCTAAAAAGGGGGTCATCACACACATGCAATTACATCTTGTTCTTACATTGCATGTAATCTGTCAAATACAAATTACAAAATGCATAATGAAATATTCTAAGTGTCTAACAAGACACGACATCTATTTGCATCATCCTTTGTCGATCTTCATGCTGCTACTGGATGTTCTATGAAATTGAATCTTTAATTGCTCTGCATAGTGGTGATTGCTGGAAAAGCATCTCTTCATTATCATTTCAGTCTTGAAAACATTTTATGCCAATCATTATTGCATCTCCCATCCCTTTCTTTGTATGACCGCATCATTTTGTTGTCCTCAAGCGCAAACTTGGAAGAGTATGCATATGGGATATAAGTGAAAGGCCTTTGAGCAGCGAAAGACGATGGATTTTGAGTAAAATCAGCTCTTTGAATGGGGGAAATGTTGGCAGTGGGCCAGCGTCCCTCGCAGGATTCATGATGTGGTTTAACAACCCCCTGTGTCTTCTATAAGTCTAGTGGTTGTATCGGGCATTGACAGGTCGATCTTTTGGTGCAACGGCAACCACTACTTGTAACAAGTGGTATCAGAGCTTGGTCACATGTTCGAATCACGTAGGCCACGACAAGTGACACTGGGAGGGGGATTGTTGGCAGTGGGCCAGCGTCTCTCGCGGGACTCGTGACATGGTTTAACAATCTCCTGTCTTCTATAAGTCTAGTGGTTGTATCGGGCATTGATAGGTTGATCTTTCGGTGCAACGACAACATCTACTCGTAACAAGAAAAACTCAAAATTGGGTTTTCTGGAGGCACTGCATGTATGCGGACAGAAAGCTTTGCATGAGCAAATGTTCAATATGCAAGGTGGGATTTTTGGAAACACTTGCATCTCATAAAAAGCCATGAAAAAGCATGAAGGTGGGCTTTTTGATTTACTTTCCATATTGGGAATGACATAGCTCTTTTTCCTTTCTTTTTGAAATATCTCACATCAAGACAGGGTTTTTAGTCCTGACTGCATATGAGAATAAATGACATCCTCATTTGCAACTCAGAAGAAAATTAGAGAGGAAGAAGGAAATGGAAAACAAGCATATACACAAACTAAAAAGAAATGCAGATGTACATATGTAACAAAGGGAAAGAAAAATCTATACCTCCTCTTTGGAATTCAAAGGGAAACACAACATTTCTTTCTCTTAAATTTTGAAATTCTGAAAACAAATAAGAACTTCGAATTTAGACTTGGAGAGCAAATTTGGAGATATATAGGCAATGAATTTGATTAATTCATCATGCAAAATAAATGCATTTACATGAGTCATGGAAAGAGGAACGACAAATGTCTTCCATGCATTTATTAATTGCTCAAAATAAGCAACTATCTTGGAATGATTCAATCAAAATTGTGCCCTAATTGAAGTCAAACTCTTCTTGCAAATAAATGCAAGAAGTGAATGCATTTCGAAATTAAAAGAATGGAGGAAAAATGTTCAAAACAATAAGGAAAACTTACCGAAATTCCAGCTTAAAGGAGCAAAAAATGCAGAGATTAATGGCATCAAAACCGTTTTTTTTTCTATGTTGTGCCCTAAGTGGATTTTCCTTGCAAAAACACAGCCTTCCATGGAGTTGCAAATCACGTTTTTATGCAAGTTGAAACAAAAATCCCACCATGAGCTTTCTTGGAGAAGAAAAACGTTTACTCTAGTGGAGAGAAAACAAGTTTTAACATTCCCTAAGCACATGCAAATGCTTTCAACTCATATGCACTCCCTCTGAAAATCGACACCTTGAGTTTTCAGAGAATGAAAACGCTTTTACGTATGTTCTCGTTAAAAACGATATGCTATGTGTTATAAAATCAATGCCATTAAACTTGAAACCATGCCACGGGTTTTAAATAAGCATATGCATATGTTTTAGCACTTCAAACAATATGCATTTTACTCTAAAAACGACGCCCTCTGCACTTTCTAAAAAGACCTCAACACATGCTAAGTCGATATGCAAAAGATATAAAAAATGACGCTCTGCACTTGCCTATTAGCCATGGGTTTTTAAGATCACTTTAGACATTTCGTTTTGCATAGAAATATGCTATGCATTCAAAAATCGACGCCCTCCTCGTAAACGTAAGCCATGGACTTTAATAGAAAGTTTCACATATGTTATACATCATTAAAAATGACATGCAATCCTATAAAAAATTCGCCACCAATGTGTCCTTATGGAGAAAACCATAGACCAGAGGGAGTAAAATAGGTTTTTAGCAAGCATTCACATATGTTTTCAAATCTGCCAAAATCGTCACCATTTGTCTTTTACATATGTTGTTTCTTGTAAAAGTTCACCTTACATCTTGTTAACTAAAAAGTAAGACTTTAAATAACATATATACATTCAGATCGAAAATGCAAATGTAAATAAAAAGTTCACTAATCGAAGAATAAACATAATTTATTATATGCAAACTTATGTTCTTAAATGACCTGATGTGCAGACATGATTAAAAAGCCCACTATCTTTAAAAACAATAAGCAAAACCTCACAAAATGATGTGAAATTTTAAAATTGGGTCTTAAATCCAACCCTTATATACAAACAATTCTTTCTTCATGCAGTTGACAAAAAAGGTCCACTTTTTAAAGACTTTTGCAAGACGTGCAATCTGTCTGAAAAATCCCACTAGTAGGATGCTTTAAACCATAGTTACATCGCCCTGGGGGACGGGGGATAAGTTTTCGGGCAGGGGGACAGAGGAGCCTCAATTTGGGGACGGCGGGGGGACGGCGGCGGGGGACTGGGGGTGAGGGGTGTATAAACTATATACTATACATGTGATACTTAAAATGCTAGTTATGAAAATTCGAAAAATGTATAACAATATCAGAGTCTAAGACATTTAGAATTACTAATATTAGTAAAGGTAAAACTAAATACTACATTGCATTGAAGTTTGAACATTGAACATTGAACAATAAGTTAATAACATAGAACATTGAAGTTTGAACAATAGAATTATAATTATAATTTATAAATAGTCGAATCAGCAAATGGAAGAGTCCTATGAGTATCAAAATTATGAGTATCTATATTATAATGTTGTGGTTTTTTTGAAAATTGCTTTATTTGTGTGCTTTGACGGGGGACGCCCGTGCGTCCCCTTTTGGGGTCGAGAGATGTTTTGGCGTCCCCGTTCTCCATCGGGGACCTTTTGTGTCCCTCGTCCCCAAAGGGGGATGTGGGGACGTCTCTGCGTCCTCGACGAAATGGTGGACGATGGGTGGTGCCGCTGGAAACGCGAGAACGGCGTCCCCCCGTCCCCGGTGCATTGGGGATTTTGGGGGGGGGGGGGACGCGTCCCCGTGTTACGCTGCTTAAAATGTTTATAACTTGAGCTAGGGAAACCCGATTGACACCTAGGATAGCTCAAAACGAGCGGAATTGCGAAAGCCACAAACCTAAGGCAAAAAAAAAAACCTAAAATGAAACACAAGACAAAGAAAAATGAAGAAAAGATAGGAAAGACAAAATGCTCCTAAGAAGTAAAATCAGAGATGAATTAAGGGATGGCTGATTTCCCCAAACAAACTTCTTTCAAAGCATCGAAACCTTAGAGAGAACTCCTACCAATTACAAGAAAATTGTGTAGGGTTGTTCAATTTTGTGAATGCAAAATTGAGGACAACACATTCACACCAAAAGTTTTGTATTTTGCTTGTGTGACATGCATTTTGAAATAGTGGGGGCATGTTAGGGAGCATTTGAAGGGCATTTATATTCTTCATTTCCCATTTTTAAAGCTAGTTGGTTGATCTTAGCATACTTTTGAGCGTATATTGTAGACTTTTGACTTGAAGAGTACTTGACAACTTAAAAAATGCTTAAATTTTTGGAGAGAGCATAATTTTTTGAAAAAGACGTATGCGAAATACGGTTACACAATGTAATAAATGAGTTTGTTGGTGGTTGAGGGATGGAATTTTTAATCCATTTTTTTTCTATGATTTTGATGTGTTGTTATATGGCGAATCATTGGACATGCTGAGTACTCACAGTAACAGTTAAAATATTCAGTGAGTAAACATTGTGAGTATCACAAGCCAAAAAAACTCTTGAGTACTTGTTGAGTCTCTAATCTGTTCTTTGGAGGTTATATCAACTAATTGAGATTGCACAGTGCTGTTTGCTGCATTAGTGATCATTTCAGTGACCTTTCCTAGTTAGTTGTAGAGGGCATACCCAAGTATTAGGATCTTAGTATTTGGATATGACATGGCAATTGGCGTAGGATGTAATGTTCCGAAGGTCTACTCTCATTGGCAACACCGCTCGTACGGCCTTCCTCCTCTGTTCGTATGACAATATCCACACCCATACTGTAGCAAACAATTGGTACGGTGTTAAGTATGTGGCCCCACCTCTTAATCGTACGGTAATGCTAATGTGCGTATGGTGATGTTTGACTTTTTCATCCACATACGGTCCATCACTTCCATATGGTCTTCTTGGTCTACCCGTACGATGTCTCTATCCCTCACACACACATACGATGACACCTCCATACGGTTACTCAGCTGGGCACTTCCCGTACAATTCACACCGTACAACTTCCATGCGACACTTGACCGCGTACCATTCACACTGTGCGGTTAGTCTCATCCACCGTACACGTACAGTCTTCCATGCGATCGTTCTCTGATCGTACTTCTAATTATAGTTTGATGTCGAATGTCGAGATCTACCAAAATGTTTAAATAGAATGCACAATATACTCTTCATATATATATATATATTAACTCAGTGCATAAGGTGAAAGCTCTGGAGACATTTATTTAATCTGGAACTTTGATTACAAACTTGTCTTCAAATGAAGATATTACAAATTTGGATCACAAGCAGAATAGGGTGAGGAGTGACTCCCACCAAAACTGTGGATGCCAAAATAGGGAGGATCTCTCACCTCCGAAATGGCGAACAATGTAGAATTCCAACTAGAGTCGTAAATACAAAGGAAACATAAAATTTACCATGCCTACAACAATGTCAATCTCGGCCATATAAATGGGCTCTGGGAAGTTTCCCGAAGGGTTACAAACGGGGGGCCGACATGACCTAATATTCTATAAATAATAAATAAAAATGGGCCATAAGACTTTATTTTAATTTTGGGGCCACTCAAATAATTAAATTAATTTGAGTTATTTAATTATTTTGGGAACATTACAGTCGCTGACCCAAGAATTGCTTGCCCTCAAGCAATTGCAGGCTCGAATGCTCCAAGATCTGTTCGCTTTCCCATGTGGCATCTTCAATTGGCAGGTCCTTCCATCGAACTAGGTACTCCCTAATAGTGCGTAACCTCAGCTTCCTTTCCCTGGCATCGATGATCTTTGCAAGTTCCAGAATAGGTTTTCCTTCTTTGTCGATAGGTGGAAGTTCCTTGGAAACCGTGACTCATTGAGCGATTGTCTTCTTGAGGCATGAAACATTAAAGACATGAATTCGTCTCCCTTATGGAAGTTCCAACTCATAGGCAACTTCTCTCACTCTCCGTACCACCCTGTAGGGCCCATAGAATCGAGGCTTCAACTTCTCGGCTATACTTTTCTTCAAGGAAGACAGTCTATACGGCTGTAGTCAAAGCTATACCAAATCTCCTACCTCAAAACTTCATTCAATCCTGTGCCTATCAGCATACATCTTCTGCTGATTCTGAGCCATCTAAAGGTTATGCTTGAGAGACCAAAGAATATCCAAACTCTTCTGCAACCAGTCGTTGGCCCTTGGTGCACGACTGTCGCCTAATGCTAGATCAACAAATGACGAAGTCTCATACCCATAAAGCGCCTTGACTGGTGACATACCTATTGACATGTGATAGGTAGTGTTGTAGCAATGCTCTCCTAAATGGAGCCAACGGATAAACGCTTTTTGCTATGCTAACATAGTTCCTCAGGTAGCCCTCCAGCCACTTGTTCACAATCTCCGTCTGACCATCTGTCTGCGGGTGGTAACTCATGCTCAGTGACAATTGCATACCTGCCAAGCGAAAAAGTTCGATTTAGAAAGTGCTGAGGAAGCGGCTATCCTTATCGTTGACTATTTTTCGCTGAAGGCCATGCAAGCGAAACACCTCTCGGAAAAACAACTTGGCCACCTGAGATGCCTGAATTCCTGTGGGAATGGCAAAGAAATGGGCATGTTTGGTCAAATGATCCACCATGACAAAAATCCTATCCTTCCCCTGCGCCTTGGGAAGTCCATTGATGAAATCCCTCGAGATGCTTTCCCATTTTTGATCGGGTATTGGCAAAGGCTGAAGTAGCCCGACAGGTAGGGTATGCATGGATTTGTTCTGTTGGCAAGTATCACATTCCCTCACGTACTGCAATACATCATCTTTGAGGCCCTTGCAAGCAAACCTCTCCCGAATTTTTCTATAGGTCTTGAGGTACCTTGGGTGTTGTGCCAGAGGTGATTAGTGAACTTCCCTCAAAATCCTCTCCTTCATCTTCAATTCGGGTACCAAATAGATTTTGTCCTTATAGTAGATGATGTCATCAACCACCTTTTTCTTGTCATGCTATATCTGATCATCTATCAACTGGCATGCAAAAGTATCCTTGGAGTACTCAACCAACAAATGGGCCTTCCAATCCGCCGAAATCTGTGATAGTGGACATATGGTAGATCTTCTTGACAGGGCGTCGACCACCACATTACTCTTCCCCTTCATGTATTCAATGTCAAAATCGTATGCTTGGATTTTTCTCACCCATTTCTATTGCCGCTCGTTCAAGTCCATTTGCTCCAGAAAATATCTGACTATTGTGGTCTATCTGCACAACAAATTTTGCTCCAACGAGGAACTGCCGAAACTTGGCCAGTGTGTGCATGATGGTGAGCATCTCCTTATCATAGATTGAGTACAGTCATTCAGCTCCAGAAAGTTTCTGACTTTCAAATGCGATGGGGTGACGGTCTTGCATTAATACTGCTCCAATGCCTTCTCCGGATGCATCGCACTCCAAAACGAAGGGTCATGTGAACTCTATTAGTGCTAGTACTGGACATGTACTCATGACTTCCTTCAATCTATCGAAGGCTTGTTGTGCCTGCTCATCCCAATAGAAAGCTCCCTTCTTCGTCAAGTCTGTCAGTGGTGCTCATAGCTATGAAAATCTTTTGACAAATCTTTTGTAATAGCTGCATAGTCTGAAAAAACCGCACAACTCTATGAGTGTCCTGGGTGGGGGCCAGTCAATGTTTGCCTGAATCTTCTCCTGATGCACTTAAACCCGTCAAGCACTGATGACGTGGCCCAAGTACAAAATCTTAGTCATCTCAAATTTACATTTGGATCTCTTTGCGAACAAGTGTGACTCCATGATTCCTAATACCTCGTCCAAATGTCTCAGATGTTCCTCCCATGTCTTGTTGTAAATGAGTATGACGTCAATAATACCAACAGAAACTTGCACAGTTGCTTGTTGAAGATGTGGGTCATGCAGGATTGGAAAGTGGCCGACGCATTGGTCAACCCAAATAGCATGACCAAGAAATCATAGTGCCCGTAGTGGCAATGTAATGTTGTCTTCTGGACATCTTGTTCCTTCATGCGAATCTGGTGGTAGCCGGAGCGAAGATTAATTTATGAGAAGTAAACCACTCCATGTAGTTCATCCAACAACTCATCGATCCTGGGAATGTGCTATCTATTCTTGATGGTCTTCTTGTTCAACGCTCAGTAGTCGACGCACATCCTGAGAGTCCCATCCTTCTCACCAACACTACCGAGGATGCAAAGGGACTGGAGCTGGGTCTGATCCATCCTTTGTTAAGGAGTTCCTGGATCGTCTTTTCTATCTCTTCTTTGAACTTCTTTGGATGGCGTTAGGGGTGTAGTGATAACAAGCTTGGCTCCTTCCTCTAGCTAGATGGTGTGCTCAAAACTTCTATGTGGGGGTATACCAGGTGAAATATCTGCGAAGACCAAACTGTGCTTGCCCAACACTCCTAAAGCTCATCATCATGGTAGTAGGCTTGTGGCCCTCTCAAATTGCTTCCATCTGTTTTGCTGAAATCTCCCTCTCAGACCACCATTTGACATTCCTCTTAGCACAACCTTCTCGCCATCCACTTCGAATGAGAATTCCATTTTCTTGAAACTCTATGTGTATTGGTCGAAGGTCTCCCTCCATTGAATTCCCGATATGACATCCGTATCATCGAGATCTACGACAAGGAAATCATGTGTCACCATGTAGTTTCCCATGGTAATACTTAGTTGCAGAACAAGATGAGTACATGATAGTAGATTTCCTCCCGCTACCTTTACTTCAAACCCCTCATGCTCCTCCGTACGCAAACCCCTTCGGGTGACGAGTGATGAGTTGATGAAGTTGAGAGTGGCCCCGTTGTCCCTGGAGTGTACCACGAACTCCAAACACACTGGACCTTGGAGTGCCAGCTAGTGCTACGTCAAGATTAGCATCCCTCCAATCTTGTGTTATCTTCTCTTGCATCTCCTGGAAGGTGGGCTCTCGATCTCTGTGAGGTGCTTCTGTTCATTGTATAAATGTCGACATCGGTCAAGAATGTGAGCGTTGTGTGTTTGCCCTTCTAGTGACCAAATTTTCGCCATGTCCATCCGTTATGATCTCCATTTGTTCTACCTTCTGCCAATCATCGCAATGTCTCCTCCATGAGATGTCGTTGTTCCCCTCTGACCATGGCTTTGTTGAGTTGAGCTTGTCTCTCCCTTAACAGTGTCGTGATTTCAATGTTGGGTTCCTGTGGATCCCCCATTCTGTTCGTAGAACGGTACCTCCTTCTAGTATATACTATGAGCTCGTTCTACATCCACTACTAGACAGGCTTGTAGAATCATTGACTCTGATACCACTATAATGTTCCCAAGGTCTAATCCTGTTGGCAACACCCCTTGTACGACCTTACTCCTCTGTTCGTATGACAATTTCCACACCCGTACTGTAGCAAACAAGTGGTACGGTGTTAAGTTTGTGGCCCCACCTCTTAATTGTATGGTATCACTAATGTGTGTATGGTGATGTTTGACTTTTTCACCCACGTATGGTCCAACCATTTCCGTATGGTCTTCTTGGTTATCGTACGGTGTCATTCTCCCTCACACACCCTTACGCTAACCTCTGTACGGTTACTTAGGTAGGCACTTCCGTACGGTTCACATCATACAACTTCCATGCCACGCTTGACCGCATACCGCTCACACCGTGTGGTCACTCTAATCCACTGTACACATAAGGTCTTCTTTCGTGTGGCCGTTCTCTGATCGTACTTCTGATTATAGTTTGATGTTGAATGCAGAGATCTACCAAAATGTTTAAATGGAATGCATAGTATACTCTTCGTATATATATTAACTCAGTGGATAAGGTGAAAGCTCTGGAGACTTTTATTTAATCTGGAACTTTGATTACAAACTTGTCTTCAAATGAAGATATTACAGATTTGGATCACAAGCAGGATAGGGTGAGGAGTGACTGTAATGCCCTGCTAAGAGACCCAAGAGGACAACACTATAAAAGAGTAATAATTTTGTTTTTTTGTTTTAATAAAAATGATTCTTTAACATGAATATCATATTAGATATACAAGTACATCTACCATAGCTTACTTGAAACATGGAAGTTAGGATCACATCACCATTTAGACAATACAAGAACAAAACCTGAATGCAAAACTAATCATTAAATTCCTAGTGCTCATAGGGTCTCCCAACGTCGCTACTCAAGAAACAACTCTACATCAAGTCTAATCATCTAGATACATCATAAGATACCAAAATCAACCACAATGGACATCATACATTTTATTTCTATACTCATTTCATCCTCTAATACAAATATTTCCAATTTATACATTTGATACATATTGTAATTTTTTTCTGAACAATAAATTCCATAATTACATCATAATTCATAAAACATAGATATCTCTTACACGTAAAAAAAGATTAACACTAACTATTCTGATTTTTAAATCTCTATTACATCCATAGTTCCAAATATATTGAAGGAGGCATTTTAGCCATATGCAATTGTCTGAATGAATAAACAATTACTATTTCTTTAAATTCTTAAGTATTTGACGACAAGAATAAAAATACAATCCTTGGCGTTAACACTTAAAAAAAAGGTCTATTCTATCTGATTATATGAGAACAACCAAGGGTTTGATTCATTTGTACTACTAATTAAATAAGGAACAAATATCTATATTAACAATGAAGGATGAGTAATCCTAAACTTAACCCATAAACACATTGACCGATCTGCTTAACTAATTCTAGAATTGATTTGTTAAACCAAAGCAGATAAATGATTGATCGTATAAATATATCGTCTTAACATCCTGTATCTATGTGTACAGATACTATCCACAACTAGATCATTTAGCTAAAATACAAAGGTAAAGTTAATATATGTGACTTAACAATCCTGATTTATGTCCCCTTTTGGTAGAGGAAAAAGTTGTGTCATGAACCTATGAACCCCTTTTTACCAAACCTTATTTTAACTGAGGTATTCTTCAGTTTAAAGCAGTTTTAAAGAAGATTGGAGTTTCCTATTTTGAGGATTCCAATACATTAATCTTCACACAAGAAGGCTCGCCGAGTGAAACTTCAATCAGTTATATTTTTCCAATGCTAATTTTTTATTTATTTATTATTAGTAGAGGCATGTTAGATCTGTAAAAAGGTGATCTACCCGGTTTATATATGGTCTATGGCACAAAGCGATGATGGATGCTTATCTATAAATGGGGATAGGATAGCTTATCATTTGCTGGCCCCAATATAGGCAGCATAGAGGGTCCCTCCCTTTCCTCTATACATTGGCATAGGCCAGCTGGCAAGATCGGATTGTCTATCCAAAGCAACCGATCCGTAGGGCCCTATCTGTACATGGCTTCCCTCTCATCCTATCTAACTAACTATGGGGCTCTTAAGATCTATCTATATATATGGGGCAAGGGGTTAGCGGAGTGTAGTTACGTGGAGCACTCCTAGATGGATGTGTAAGTTGCTTGCCACATATGCCTATAGACACACGGCACCAAGTTCAATCACAACCAATGATTGCGGCCTTTCCAAACAGATAAGGAGGGTCTAGATCGGGCGAAAATTGGCATTCAAATCAATGCATGATGGCAGCCAATCCCAAGCTCCTTGTTTGCTCTAGAGGTATGTTTGAACAATTAGCAATTTCCCCTTAAGGAAATGGTCTCTTAGAACGTAATGATTTAGAGAATTGCACATTTAAATTGGTGAATTAAAGGTCTTTAGTATTATCATTCACGATGGAAGAAATAACTACAGGGGTTGAAGAACATTTACGAGGCACAAAAACAAGCCTACTGATATAGTTATGTGCCTACACACATTGTGTGTTAAGAAAGGACACAATGATAAGAGCAGTCTATACATACTTCAACGCATTCAAGGATTCAAAAACAATCCTTTAACCGCACACAGGGTTAATATATACATTCGCTATCATTTAACCATTCCATCACTGGTTTTAGCCACACAAATAAAGATTGACTATGTTAAAGTATTGTTTGTTCGTGTTTAATAAACGACGAGACAATCATAAAATATATATATATATGTGTGTGTGTGTGTGTGTGTGTATATATATATAATATAATAATTGAATATATATATTAAATTAAAGATATAATATATATTAATATTGTCATGAGTGAAATTATATATATATATATACATATATATATATAATATAATAAAATATAAATAAAGTAATGATATATTATTGAATCGGTTATATCGACTTAATAGTCGAAACATGATTATCGGCATGAGCATTGTGGTTGTTATATATTAACAGTCACGATACTATCGTGACTGTTAATATATAATAGTTACGGTAGTATTGTGACCGCGCGATATTGTTAACAACATTTCACCGTATGCACAGTTTATAATATGCGAATTAAGACATGCATAATCACGATAACTACAATATGTTAGTATGAATGGGCATGACTCATCAATATGATGAGTCATGTCTTTTCATACTTACATTGTTTGGATTCAATATATATAGTCATTGTTTTTGTAGAATCAATCAATCAACAAGGCAATTGTATTCTAGTACAGCAATTAAGTTTTATCTTCAAATCATAATTCCTTAACATGGTATCAGAGCAGCAAGGTTATTAAAAGAAGTTAAAAATATAAACTCTAGAGAATCTATAGTTAAGTATATTTTCAAACCTCGTAATTCTTGAGCATAATTTTTAGAGATGGCTCAATGCATGAGGATGGAAGATAGATTAGAAGGTCCTTCAAATTTTATATCTTGGAGAACCCGACTTACCTCTCTTCTTATGGAACTCGAATTAGAGGAGTACATAGAGAAAGATATTAAAATTCCCGAAAATGAGACAG
>MU224130.1:1361996-1376290 GCA_018584345.1 Thuja plicata | reverse complement strand
TTAACACTTATATTATTACTGTGTAATAACTTATCTGGATTGGGCCAGATATTATGATATGAAAAATTCTATTAAACTCTCTCAAGAGGGAGTGTTAAAGTATTGTTCGTTCGTGTTTAATAAACGACGAGACAATCATAAAATATATATATATGTGTGTGTGTGTGTGTGTGTGTGTATATAATATAATAATTGAATATATATATTAAATTAAAGATATAATATATATTAATATTGTCATGAGTGAAATTATATATATATATATATATAATATAATATAATATAAATAAAGTAATGATATATTATTGAATCGGTTATATCGACTTAATAATCGAAACATGATTATCGGCATGAGCATTGTGGCTGTTATATATTAACAGTCACGATACTATCGTGACTGTTAATATATAACAGTCACGGTAGTATTGTGACCACGCGATATTGTTAACAGCATTTCACCGTATGCACAGTTTATAATATGCGAATTAAGACATGCATAATCACGATAACTACAATATGTTAGTATGAACGGGCATGACTCATCAATATGATGAGTCATGTCTTTTCATACTTACATTGTTTGGATTCAATACATATAGTCATTGTTTTTGTAGAATCAATCAATCAACAAGGCAATTGTATTCTACTACAACAATTAAGTTTTATCTTCAGATCATAATTCCTTAACAGACTAGGGTATGGACAACTACAAAGGTAAAACTAAGCAAACATACAATGATTAAATATGCAATGCAGCATGCTTTAAAACCAACGCGACCACTGTTCTTGCAATTATTTCTGATAAGGATATTGGTCCAATGAAGTTTAATCACAAAGTTGGTAAAGCTCCCTGATAATGTATTTGTTGTTTACGTGAATTCCAGCATAAGATAAAATGTTAGGAACTTAAGGTGTTCACAACTACCTGGATATGCACAAAGGTCTACCTTCAGCCTTTCAAGAAAACGTATCTTAAATTACAAGAAAAGGGAAAAACATATGATGTGCAACCGTAAATGCGTGTGCATTCAGATAGTTTTAATTGCTTACAAACCAAACCATTACTTTGCAATAAGGAAACACATTTCTTACAGATAAACAAGAAAAGCCCTACTTTAAACCAGTTTGCCCATTTCAAGAAAAAGTTTCATCATGTCAAACCAGACAAATTCAAAATATAGAAATGAATGAAAAGCCCTTACCTTCAAACAAAGTTTGATGCTGCTGAAGGGAAAATGTGCCTGCCAGACTTTTTGCCGATTAACAGAGATCAAACCCCCAATAATCAAGAAATCAATTTCAGAATTTTCCAAGAACATCCATGCAACTAACTACTCATAACCGAATCAAGAAGTGACTTCATTTTATAAAGGTTCATAGTTACTTATAACTTCTATTTGTAACTATTTTATTATCATGTTCTATTCCTTCTTTTATTTTTATATACTTATTATTAAATTATTATTGTTTTGCATATTTACGTTTATTATGGATATTATAATTATGATTGTGAATTTATTTCAGTGACTTTCACAATGTGTCAACAAGTAAACAGTTAAATTTAAAATTTCTAAGTACTTCATTCGCAATTCCTAAAATAAACTAACAAGAATACAAGCTATATTAATTAAAATAATAACATTAGATAGTTATTACGAATCTTCTTTCATAATCAACATTGACGATATATGTGCAAATTTCCAGAACATGTTAATTTTTACCAGAATAAATCTCACGGATTCCCTTCCTTTCTAACTGCAATATGATATTTATCACAACAAAATATCCATAACCCTAACACATCTAATCAAATATGAATTCATAGTAAAAATAAGATATCAAAATGGGATGGCTGTTATAGTGACTCTCACCGAAACTGCGGATGCCAGAATAGGGAGGATCTCTCACTTCCGAAACGGTGAACAATGCAGAATTCCAACTGGAATCGCACATCCAAAGGAAACATAAAACTGACCATGCCTACAACAATGCCAAACTCGGCCATATAAATTGGCTCCAGGAAGCTTCTCGAAGAGTTACAAACGGGCCAACACGACCTAATAGTCTATAGCTAATAAATAAAAATGGGCCCATAAGATATTATTTTACTTTCGGGGCCACTCAAATAATTAAATTAATTTGAGTTATTTAATTATTTCGGGTACATTACATAGGAACTGCACATATAGTGATTTTCTTGCTGGAATCTTCTTTCTATTTGATTTTTCCAAGGGTGAACATTGGGTTTCAGGTTTCCTTCCACTGTTGCTGGTTTCTTTCTTTGCTTGTTTATCCTTTTTGTAACATATGAAGCATATATTTTTCCATTATTTTTGTGCGATGTGTTCCAAGAGCACAAAGTGATTGAGATGGCAGCCAATTAGGATGTTGTGAAGTTATCCCATTTTTAGTGTTTTGTGTTATTTGTTTGGTCATAAGAGCTGGAACAGCACTAAAAGAGAAAGGATTTATCATTGAGGACAGTAGAGTGGAATCTCTGTCACTTTTTATAGATCAGTTGGCACCATTACTCTGAGTCTTAGAGGGAATTAAAATCTAAAATATTTTTTAAAACCCAATGGAAGAATAATGCCTGAACAGCTTGAGACAAATCCACATTTCCTAGTGCATTTTCACAATAGAAGAAGTCATGACTGCATTGCTGGTTGGTGAATCATATTAAAACAAGGAATATATTTGCTGAAGTAATATGAAGATTTTAATAGGCCTAAACAGACAACTTTCTACTTAATAAGAGTTGTTGAATTTAAAACAAAATGAAATTATCAAAGAGCGTATTTAAATCATTGCCGTGCACTTAAGTGAATAGCTATTAGCAAGCAATCATAAGCAAACCTTGATCAGATTCCACAAACTCTAACTCTGTAAGGTCAAACTGATTTTACACTAAAGCCAAACATCTCAAAATTTCTAATGGAATTAGATCACACTCCCAACAAAACATAACATGACACTCTAGAAGTTTGAGTATGCCCTCCTTATATCTCCCAGATAGGTCATTGTGATGCTCGTGCAAATCAGTTAAGACAATTACCTCAACATATGTTAGGACTAACCAAATCACCTCCAGTGAACAAATCAAGGCAAAATGATCACCTTATGGACAAAAATCCGAAAGTAGTTGAGGGGTTCTAACTCTAAGTCTAGTGCCAACTATATCCTTACTAGCTTAGCTCCCTTGTGTGACAACTAGTTACACAAGATTGTGGTCCTTCATGAAGAATTGATAGTATTTTTCATTTAGTTCTCATCCATGCTGTAAATTCAAGGTCAATATCCAAACATGGAGAGAAGAATACCCACATTGGGCCCCAAGTACAAATTTCACTTTAATTGCAGATAAAAGAGAATTTACAATGCAGAAATGCAGAGGATAGAGTACCCTTGTGTGGTGGTCAATAACAAGGTCCTACAAATGAGCATAAACTCAAAATCAATACCAAATAAGGGAAGACAGAACTCATGCAGGGTATTAAATAACTAGCTACTGCACATGATCATGAGTTTAAAGCTAAATTAGGTATGACTAGATATGAATAAAGTTGGTTAATGGACTTAGTCAAAATCAATATGTGATAGCACATAAAGCTGGAGTGCATGGATACCATTGTTGTATAGAAAATTTATCATGATAATTCAAGCAAATGTATGAGGTAAAGTTTACTCTCTTCCTATGTGGTGTGGCCAATTTGTAGAACAAACATGTAGTATTGTATATTTCTTACGTGAAAAGGAAGTGATATTGAGATTCAACATTATATAGTTAACATATGGCAATATATTGCCCCTTAGTTTGACTAATACCATAAACTGTGATTGTTTAAAAGAACCAGCGTAACACGGGGACACATCCCCCCCCAAAATCTCCAACGCACCCGAGATGGGGGGACATCGTTCCCACGTTACCAGCGGCACCACCCATCGGCCACCATTTTGTCGGGGACGCAAGGACGTCCCCACATCCCCCTTTGGGGACGGGGAACGCAAAAGAGTCCCTGATGGAGAACGGGGACGCCAAAACATCCCTTGACCCCAAAAGGTCCCCTGTCAAAGCACACAAATAAAGCAATTTTAAAAAAAAACCACAACATTATAATATAGATACTCATAATTTTGATACTCATATAACTCTTCCATTTGCTGATTCGACTATTTATAAATTATAATTATAATTCTATTGTTCAAACTTCAATGTTCTATGTTATTAACTTATTGTTCCATGTTCAATGTTCAAACTTCAATGCAATGTAGTATTTAGTTTTACTTTTACTAATATTAGTAATTCTAAATGTCTTAGACTCCTACATTGTTATACATTTTTTGAATTTTCATAGCTAGCATTTTAAGTACCACATGTATGGTATATAGTATATACACCCCTCCCCCCCCGGTCCCCCGCCGTCGTCCCCCCGCCGTCCCCAAATTGAGGCCCCTTTGTCCCCCCCTGCCCGGAAACCTATCCCCTCGTCCCGATGTCCCCCCATCCCCCAGGGCGGTGTAACTATGAAAAGAACACAATGATCACTGGAGATGATCATCTAAATAATAAAAAGAACATATGTTTATGCATATTAGTTTCTCTGCTTAGATTAGTTATCATAATTTGTTTTATTTTAATAGTGTTTGTTTATTATCTGCAGGGAATTAAAAGTGATGTTCGAACAAGCTCTGGAATGTTTTTAAATCAGCAGGAGAAGAAGTACCCTATGATCCAGGTAGTTGATATTTATATTTTTTCCTTAGTCGAGTTATCAATTTTTTAAGATTTGTTCATCTTGGAACAAAGTTAATCATTTTCTGTTACCATCTTGTAACAAAATGAACTTTACTCTGCTTGCAATATCAAAGGAGTAGATAATGAGAATAGATGCAGATGCATTCATTATAATTGTTGAAACTGGCATAGAGAATATAATTGTGCTATCCACCAAGACAATGCCCATTGTATTTGTTGGTGAGAACTTAGCACAGAAATTAATGGCATCACAATTCGTAAGCTAGAGCTTCTTAAAGAGTCGAACAGTCACTTTGTCAAGGAAAGTGTAGAAGGTCATGCTGTTCCTGTTTTGATATGCAAATAATCATGTACGTAATGCTTGAAAAAGCACCCAATGTGGTGACTGACAAATGCAACAATTTGATACTTTGGGTAAATAACAAAATGCTCTTTATACTTTTCATAGCTTTGGATAGTTTCCAAGCTATAAATTTGTGTCAATTCTATATTCATATGTACATGAACATTTCTTAATTGGACACTTCTCTGCATCAGAGACTGGTTAAAGAGTTTCAAACTGTTGGTAATGAAATCCCCCTTGATCATTTCTGAACTAAAATGCTCTCTTTGGAATGCCTAATATCTTGCTTCTTTTCCTTACCATTCTCAGGATGACCTTATTTGTATTATTACAAGTTTCTCAAACTCTGCCATAGAACCTTTTAATTAAGTGTTATTTTTACAATAAATCTTGAATTATTTAAATGAAGATATCAATATCTAAAATTCTCATTCTTCTTGTTTTTGATTATGGTAAAAGGGGATTTTGCAAGGGCCCAGGCCCTTGTACAATTTTTAAGATAAGGAAACAAAGCTGAACAAAGTGTGACCATGAGACACCAGCAGCGAAACAACACCACAACAAAAAAGATCAGCTAACGAAGGACAATGCATGACCTGACAAACAACCAGGCCAATGTCAGGATGTTTTGAGTCTAGATTGTTCCAAGGATCTTTGATTAATTACAACCATTTTAAATAATGGTAAGACCTTTTCACATTTCTCCTTTTTTGAAAAAACCAAGAAGATCTAAAGGGTTACATTCATCTTGTTTATACAATTATATGGCAACGACAAATAGGAGGAGGTCGCTTTTCATCAGATTGATAAAACCTCACAATCCATTATTCCTCATTCCTTCCTCCCCTTTCTACCTCCTTTAGGATCTCCATGCTTTGTGTTCAGATTTATAGAACTCCATGCTTGAGGGATAATAAACACTTTTCAAAGAATAATGTTAGTTGCATTTGACTATCTCCTTCACCCTCTTCCTTTATTCTTTATTGGCCTCGGCACACTTATTCCACTATGTAGTCATGACTCATAACCATGAGTTGCAGTGCCTCTTACAACTCAATCATTCTCTCTAAGAGAATGAAATAGGATGCATATTTGGTCTTAAGTAGTTTCAAGAACTCCTTTCCAAGCTGCTAAAGAGTGAATGTGAAGTGTGTTAGTTGCAGATAAACATCTGCACATCTCTTTCATCGCTGACCACTCCTCTAAACCAGTCAATCTTCCCCATGTCCTTGAGTGCATTGTTCATGACATGCACACGATGTGGAGTCCACAAAATATGTTTGTAGGCTGCCTCAATAAGCTTTCCTACAACTTTGCATACGTGTGCTGCATTTGTCACTAATTGGACCATATTTTATTGCTCAGCCTCCTCAATAGCCTCCCTAAGAACCTCAAAATGAAAATCAGCATCTTTGTGATGCCGTGTGCAATCAACCCAACATGCCTTCATCTTCTCCATCAAAAATTAGTGAAACATGGGGACGTGCTTCCACCCTTGGACCCCCGTGTTTTGGAGACAGGGACAACACGTCCCCACACTATCTCACCGTCGTCGTCGAGACATCCAAAGACGGGAGATGGTCGGCATCTACATGATGTGTCAAGGATGCCCAGACGTCCCTCTATCGTCTCAGGGATGTTTGCATAATTCTCGTCATATGCCGGTGGAAAAGTCAATCTTTAAAAAAAGATGTTTTCTATTGCTTTCAGGGTTAGATACGAATCCTAATTTATGGTGGGCCTCCTCCATGCCTCCCCAAGCCTACAAAACCCCCTCCAAGCCTCATTTTTACTCACAACTTCATTTCTCATTTTTTACTACAGTGATAGATAAGAGTGAAAAGGCGAGAAAAGAGTGATTGGAGGAGTCAAAAGAGTGAGTGCAAGTGAAACATAAGTGACAAGGAGCAAAAAGGAGAGGAAAAAGATTCGACACCTTCTTGAAGAGATTATTCAAGCACAAGGTAGGGTTTTTGTTTGCTTTAAATTTATTTTCTGATTTTCATTTTTTTGTTGTCTTTTTCTTGTTTCATTTTCTAGATCAGACTTGATGTTGAATCTTGAGTGTAATATGAAGAATCATTCCAATGTTACCTAACATAAGAATTATTCTTAATTTTGCCCTCAAGATTTAACATCAAATTTTAAATTTTGCTTTCAAATTCGAAATTCGTTAAAATTTGAGTTTTGATTTTTTAAAGTAGGCTGAAATTAGGTGTTTATTGAAGTTATTTTGTGAAATGCAGTGTCACAATGAGCTCTCATAGTCATGATATGAGTGAGGATGAGATAGAAATTCATTCTCATGGTGAAAGTGAATCAAAATATGAGTCTGAGCGTGAAGCTGAGGGGGGTGACCATGTGGCAAATTGGGAAGGCCAAAGTAGTTCCATGGGAAGTGCACCACTTACTACAGATTGCCGCTTTGAAATTTTTGCAGAGTTTGCTAAGGGTCCTTATGATCCAAGGTCTTTTCCCAAACAATTTTCAAGAAGAATATTATGCACATCAAAAAAGCAATGTAGATGCAATATGTGCAGTATGGAATGGTTTGGCAACATTACTAGAGTTAATAATGTCAATGTTTTCAGATTATAGCAAGGAAAATACAATCTATAGAGGTCTTTCAACACTAAGCACAAGAAAATATATAATATACACAAGCAAGTACGGAGAGTACCTGGATTTGAAGGAGATGACCTCAGATCTGCAACTTGAAGTATTTCAATCTTGCCCTCCAATAATCTGCCTGGTGAAATATCGATCTGCATTTAGCCTTCAAATCTCATGAATATGATTGCTGTTATAGATCCGAGATATAGTAAATCGCTGTTCAAATATTACACACAGATCTGAGACATATTCACACTAAATTTCAGATAGATCTTGCGCTCCAAGGGCTGGTAAAAGTTGCACACAAGAGTGATGCCTAAGATCACATATAGGAGGAAGTTGCATGTGTTTGAGTTCAGACGGATCAGTCTAAATCGAATCATCAGTTCGCTGAATTGAACTCACATTAAAACTTCCAATCAAATACTAATTCGCTACCCCTGAATAAGCTGGTGAAGTTGGCACAATCATCCAAGGAAAGTTCGCACATGATGAAGACAATTCGTTCATTACTCATGCCATTCGATTCTTGAAGGAAGGAACCACACATGTTATGTTTTTGATGTGTTTGTCCTTCATCAAAAACTCCAATGTATATGAGCATTATTGGATAAAGTCTACCACCTCAAGGTGGCCGACTTGGGCCCTCCCAAGTACAAATTAAATATAAACTTATTTATGCAAATCGATCAAACAATAAACAATAATTATTACTTATATGTATTCTTATTATTTAGATCGTTTTACAATAATAAATATATATATCCTATATATATTTATTATTATTATTATTTATATAGTTTTACAATAATAAATATATATATCCTATATATATTTATTATTATTATTATTTATATCGTTTTACAATAATAAATATATATATCCTATATATATTTGTTATTATTATTATTGCCATTAATTAGTTCAAGACGGTTGATCTATTGCCGTAAAGGCCATAATATCAGCACTCCCTCTTGTACTTGAGGCAAAGATCAACTCATAGATCTTTCATCACAAAACATAACCAAAATGGATTCCTTATCCAATGACGCCATAGATCTCACATCTATGAAGGTAGGTCTCTATCTACCAGATATGATGATAACAAATATGTTCTTCATCATTCGCCAACCATTCATCTCATGAGAATCATCTTTCCATGGTAACATCAAGTCATATGATACTTACCAACCGGATGTGGATTTCCTAGATCCACGAGTCTCCATGACTCAAGAGATAGAATATCAAGTCCATGATATTCAAAGTAACATCAGGTCCATGATGTTTACCAACCACAAGTCAACTTGACTTAAGTGTCTAAAATAACATCAAGTGCATGATGTTTAAAGTATTGGTCTAAGGAATATCAAGTGCATGATATTCACCAAGTGCTCGGAGTAATGGTCTATCGACATCAAGTCCATGATGTCCACCAACTACTCAGATGTGGATCCCTGATCCACGAGATATCAAGTTCATGATATCATGAGCATTGGTATAACGAATATCAAGTCCATGGTATTCACCAAATGCCCAGAGCAATGGTCTCCAGACATAAAGTCCACCAAATACTCAGATGTGGATCCCTGATCCACGAGATATCAAGTCCATGATATCATGAGCATTGGTCTAATGAATATCAAGTCCATGATATTCACCAAATGCTTAGAGCAATGGTCTCCAGACATCAAGTCCATGATGTCCACCAAATACTCAACAATGGACCCCTGATCCATGGAAAGAATATCAAATCCATGATATTCTCTAAATCTCCAATTCATAAGAACAACTTAGCCATGAGCATAAGTGTAATCAAATAATTGAATGAATCATATTAGCAAAATCTTATCTCATGAATCCACATAAGCATAAAAACAATCAAAATTAAATCTTATCCACATAAGAATATCAAAAATTAAATCTTATCCTCATAAGAATATCCAAAAATACATGAGAACATGAATCCATATATGCATATCCAATGTACATATTCAAATGTAGTTCTCTCATAGAACAAGTATAATTCAACCATGAATATAGGAAGCATGTTCACATATATGCAAAAGTAAACCAATGTAATGCAACATGAGACATTACTCAATGTGACGTAGTGCTGCTAATATAATGTATACCAATGAGAAGTATGATCCATTCATACATGGAATACAAAATATATGCCAATATGCAGCCAAAGTAAAGGAACATACATAAAGTAAGTCAAATATCCAAAATAGTTGTGTATGATGCCACTGATACATAAATCAAGTAATTAGATGTAAATGAATCCATGACAGAAATATGTCAATGCATATAACCAAAATAAGGAAGGAGTTTATAACTTAGACAATTGGTACAACTGAGCCCATATATAAAGCTCCCTCTCAATATGCAAGATCCTTTCAAAAATGCAAGGTATCATAATGTATGTATCCAATATAAAACAGTTAATGTTCTCACACATTCACAACATATACCAAAGTGAAGTATGCAGTCTCACATAGATAATGCTGCAACAGATGTAAAGTATATCACAATATACTGAAGAAAAGAATGTGCTCCCTACACATTCATAATCAGCTAATAACAATTAACTATCTATGACAAACGACCATGAAAATAGGAATGACCCGCAAAACCAGGTTTAAGTGAGCCCATGATTAAACTCCCTCTTAAGTCAAGCACTAAGGTGGGTTTCCTTCTACAGAACCACACAACGATAAATTGTTAGTATGCCCATGATTCATATTATCCATGAATGTTAATGTCATACCAAGTTATGATCTCTGGGGCCTGTGCCACTCAAGATGTTCTACTCCCTCTGGAACAATATGGTGAGAGGTTGGACGTAGCCCCAACATCTCCTTCAATGGTGAGATTATACACATTTCACATTTGAGTTCAATCAGTAAGTAAATGAATTTAGTATTACATTCTGCATATTAAACCCAAACAAGAAGATAGGTACTTCCAGAATTTTTGAATTATAGCTCAACACATTGGTTCTAAGAATATCAAATTTCAAAGTAATTGTTATCTGTGTGGAGGCATCGGGGGGAAAGCTTGCTATCGATTTGTGAAGGACTCCTTCATTGCAGTCAGCAGTTGTAAATTTAGCTGGAAGGTACATAAAGTGAGCTCTCAGCCTTGATATATAATCCCAACAGTTGACATTGTGTAAACGTCTAAGCACAAGGAAAGACATCTCCGGGAAGAGACCTCTAGATGGCGGTTGGACTTATAGCAAAGAACACGGAAGTAGAAGTTACAATACAGGTCATACCGATGCTACTCGTCAATCCCCAAAGCCGAGTCGGGCATCATTAAACATCTCCATGAACACGGCTGGCACTACGGCCCGAGTCTACTCTTACACCACGGGTCCAAGTCTACTGCCTATGCTACGGTCGGGCTAAGAGAAAATATCACGCACAATAGTCAGCTTCTCTCCCACGGGGAGCTGAGAGATAATCGCGTGACTCCGTTCAGGGTAGTGAAACTGGATGTCGTAAGATGGATATACTAAACGTCACGCCAACCACTAGTACATCGGGATTCAACGTGGGAGTGTTGCGGAGGGTGCAGGCAGTGCACAGTATTTACATAAAGCACAGTTCTGTGGGAGGAAGACGCACTATCATGGTGTCTGCAACCTTCCAGAGCAATAACGACACCCAACCAATCCTTCAACACTACCATTTACTACTGCAATCTACTCCAGACGTCTCGGTTATCAGTGCATGATTTCGATTGAGTTCTTTTATGTGTATATGAATGTGGCGTACTAAGACTGAATTGGGATTGAAGTTCGAGTTACGACTGAACTGAGAATTTATATATTTGTCCATTCAATATCAATAAAATGTGAACCATTTGAACTCTGTCTCTCTTACCAATCTTTTGGAATATATTCAGCGTTAGAAGTTTAGTAGATATATGTTCATGCATTTCTCTTTCATATACTGAGAAGTGGAACAAAGAGGAAGTTACAATTGTTTACCTTGCAAGAGTTAGAAAAGCATTGTTTTTAGAATTCAGATTCTTTGCAATCCTTTTTTTCAAACAGCCGGTTAGGATCATTACAAAGAGGCATGTCGTTTCTTATAAATAATAATGAATAGACATGTCCCATGAAGGGACATGTCTCTCCTAGCCTCATTCCCAATATAAATGAAAGAAAGATTGTTGCATTTGAAAAATACATACAACATACAGTGCTATTACATTTGCAGCTATCCTAAAACTTAACAAAAATGAATAAGTTGTCGGAAGTAGAGCAATCTCCGTAGGGGATTACAACAACAACCTCGTCGGGGCTATGGATGCCTGGATGGCAGCGGGGCAATGTCGAGGATGCTTTTGGAGTTAAGAGGGGTATATAGCCTGCCTTGAGTAATTTTGGGAATCTTGATGGTCTTATGAGCTGGAATCAATGCGTATGCACACACCTAGGTAATCACGGGTGAAGAGGTTCTGATCCAATACTTGATTTTCTCCCTTTTTGAGTCTGCTTCCTATTCTTTTGATAGGTTGGAAGGAATTTTCCGAAGATTCCGAGTATGGAGTAATGTTTATCCCCAAAATGTTTAGGAACATTTATTCAAATTGATGCTAGATGTTGTGACCTTTTCACGCATTGCGCCATTGCAAATGGGTACCCCTCTATTTGCTGAGTAGGCCTGGTAACAGAAGGGAAGGATATTATTATTCTTGTTGAAACACATGAGCATGATGGATGCATGGTCTCGGATTTCGATGGTTACAAGAAATTTTCAGTTTGGAACAAGGGGTATGAAACTTGAAAAAGACATGGTGGTATTATAGTGTTTATAAGAGAGAAGTGGTATGGAGCAGTAAAATTTGAGAAAGAAGATCCAAATAAACAGTACATATGATTGCGAATAACAGTGAATGAAATAATTTTCAGATTGGCTGCTTGCTACTGTGCCCCAAAAAACTCTTAAGTTCGTCAAAAAAATGAATTTAAACAATTAGGATTTGTTTGCATCATTAAAAAAAGATCTCTTTATTCAACACTACACGTGGAATTATGGTTGTTGGGGATTTGATTGCAAGGACAGCCAAAAATCAATCTTTACATTTGAACAATGGTGAAAAAGGAGAGAACAATCCTTTATGGTTGGAATAAGGTGGTGATCAACTTTGCAAAAGAGCTTCACAGGACGGTAATGATAGTGTTTCTCATTTCAGAGCAAAATTATTGGGGTTGTGTAGTCTGTTTGACATAGTTATTTGTAATGGTATGAGAGACTGGCCAACTTCGGGGGGTATCACTTGCAAGACGTACAATGGTCAGAGTGTGGTGGATTACGTTATTTGCTCACAAAATTTTACTTCTAGAGTGATAGAGTTCGACATTGGTGAACATCTTATAGAGATGAAATCTGATCACATGCCCTTATATATTAGATTGGACTTTGTTTGTGATGACCCTATTTTTAGCAGGTTGTGACAGTGACTTGGTCAGCTCATCATCATGACCCTCGTGAGCTGATGCAGGGTTTTGAGGGTCCCAGCATGCAGACTTGCTATTTTTAGTAAGTTTGGACTTACTATTTTTAGTAAGTCAGTGGTCAGTTTCCACTTCTGACAGGGCAGTATCAGCAATGGTCAGTTTCCCAGACGATATTTAGTTATGCAGTTCTTGGACTGGGTACTTACTATTTATAGTAAGTCTATTTTTGGCAGTTGCCATTTTGGCAGGGCAGTGATGAGCATGTTGGTCAGTCAATATGGCAGGTGTTGCAGGAATCGTCATCAGAATTATATTTGATAATTAATTGTATTAATTAATAACAATATGTTATTAATTAATAATAAGGCAATATTATAATAATAATAATACTTTATTATTATTATAATGTTTTGGAAGTTTATATTATGAAGTGCAGTTAACTGATGATGGTTTTTGGAAACTTTGGAGACCCAGGGATTATAAATACAGGCTCATTTGTGAAGTAGAGGATCGGATAATTGTCAATTGCATTTTGATATGAATTTGGGAGAAGAAGCCAAGGGTTTCTGATTTCAGTTAGCCATTGGAGAGCGTCAATTCTTCAGTGTTGCAACCATTTGAGGTGGTGAAATATCCACTGAATTTGGCATTCAGGAGAGCTTCACTCTGGAGTTCTATTTGTGCTTAGAGTGAAGGAATAACAGAAGGGTTTGAAGAATATTGAGGACTATCGAGTGCAGACCTGAAGATTCATCGTTGGCAGCCATTAGTAATTGTTTTTTTTAAAAGTTTGTTCTTGCTGCTACAGTGTGCATGAACAGTGCGCGTGAACAATACCGCGCTATAGTACCCGCGCTACAGTATTTGTCTGAAGATTCATCATTGGCAGCCATTAGTAATTGTTTTTTTAAAGTTTGTTCTTGCTGCTACAGTGCACGTGAACAGTGCGCATGAACAGTGCACGTGAACAGTACCATGCTATAGTACCCGCGCTACAGTATTTGTGCTTGATTCCGATTGCAACTTTCATTTCCGTCATTGGGCATCACTATTATCAGGTTCCTCTTGCAACTATTAGTAGTTAGCATTGTAATCTTAGGCATATAATT
>MU224130.1:1327968-1351111 GCA_018584345.1 Thuja plicata | reverse complement strand
CATTGCAAACACAAGATCATTTTATTGTCATTACGATATGGATTTAAATATTGGGAGTAACATGTTGCTATTAGAAAATCTTTAATGTGCAAGTTATAAGAAGACTCTTACAATTGAAGTAAAAAGTACCATAATCTTAGGAGATTATAAGAGGGGACATTACAAAATCCCTCCTCCTAGCTCGTGTACACCCAAGGAAGAAATTGTAAGGAATAGATGAAATTTGGCTAAGTATGGAAATTCCTTCCCTAGATCTCAAATTTCACCCTCTTCAAGTGTGCGCCCATGGGTTGAGAAATGTTGATGAAGATTAATGCCATAAAGGGAATTCTTGGAAAATAAACAAAAAAGTGTGACAAACCAAATTTAAAACATGCGAAGAGGAAGGTGTAAATTTTGAAGAGAGAGAAAGAGTTTCTAGAGAGAAGACAAGCTTTTAAGAAGAAAGAGGTAAATTTGCAGTGTTAGAAAAATCAGAGGGAAATTCTGAAGCAAATTGGAAAAAAAGGGTCAAAGAAGAGCATGTTTTGAAGAGAGAAAATTTCCTTCTAGAGAGAGAAGTTTAGTAGTAAAGTCTAGAATGAGATGTAGAAATGCCTTTTTATTTTGATTCCTTGCATGATTCTTGTGTCAATTATTTTATTTTGTAGGAGGGAGAATTCTAGTTCCAGATGTTCAAGGAAGATATTCAAGTCCTGGAATTCTAGTTTCAGTGTTGAAGCCGCCCAAGTTTCAAGCAATCCAGCTCAAAGCATTCAAGGTTCAAGACCTCAAGGATCAATGTTTAAGTACAAATGTAGAAGGAAAAAATGCAACATCTTGAAGTTCCTTTGAAAATTCAAAGATCACAGTGAGGAAAGAATAAGGAGGAAGAATTCCCATTCCAGATGTTCAAGGAAAAATATCAGGTTCCTGAGATTCAATTCAAGTATGAAAGACTTCAGCAATGAGAGAATGGTCAACAAGAATGGCGCTCAATCACCATCCAAAATTGACATGTCTAGATTCTTCGTGTTGAAGGAAAGGAATAAAAGACAAGCCATTCTGGGTAGGTGGCCATTTAATGCTTTGTGGGATCCTTTGGCCCTTATGGGTCATGTTTGACCACTTTCCCACTAAGCAGACAACCCTCTTTTTGATTTGTCCATGTGGACCCACTCATTTATTAATTATGACACATATTCTCTCTTGCCCTAACCCTAATAAGGGATGAGGTGGCAAAATTTGGGCCATTGGTTTCATTTCGATCATGGCCACCCATTGTAATTTGCCACCCATTATAATTTGCAACCTATATAAAGGGCTCACTTCTCATTTGTAAAGGAGAAAATTCTGAGATTGTTGCTAATAGCTACCAAGATAATAGAGTTTTCATTGTTGGTTTCATGGTGATTACTTCAAGTGTTTGGTTCTTGCATGGTTTCATTTTTCCCTCACTTAGAATAGATTTGTGAGATAAAGTGCTTTGATTTCAATGGAGAAATGTAATGGTGTCTCATGAATTTCCTTGGCTCATACTTTTGGTAGTTAGATGATTGTAAGCTGTCGTGTAAAGTTAGCCTTGACCCCCCATTTTTATGGATGCTTAACTTTTATCATTAAATGTACATTGTTCATTATGATAGTGCTGATAGATATGAAATTTCTTTGCATAACCCTTAGGAGATATCACTAGTTCTTGCAGAGTTGTCGTTGATCTTAGCGAAGCAGAGCTTGGTTATTGGGAGTTTGTCCACTGGAGCTCTATCTTTTGATATCATTGCCCTTAGGTGTAGATTTAGATCCGTCTAATCCTTTCCCCTTTAATTTCAGTTCATTTCAGTTGTGTCATTCAATGAAGAAGCATCACGAGATTGCAATATACAATGAAGAAGTTCTAGTCAACATTGCAGAAGAAATGAAGAATGATTCAAACGTAAGTCCCTTTGTGATACCAACATATCACATCAAACATTGAGCTTATCCACATTTCAAGACTTGATAGAAAAGAACCTTGGAGTCACATGTATGATCTTTCATAATCTTAGCATACACAGGATTTTTCTCAAGAGAGGATAAGATACCTTGGCATTTTATTTTGTTGTTGGTGCGGTCATAAAACATACATCAACAAGACTTACGATATTCATTCAATGGATATCAACTACTTCAGTTTCTTCCAACCAAACAAATTGCAAAGGAATAAGGGTTTAGAAACTCTAATCTAACTCCTAGAATGCAAAAAATGATTAATGCCTTTGTGACTCTAGTATACTTAGTTTAGCCATCCACATCAACCATGCTAGTGCGATCTCCTAAGGTAAATGTAAGATGTTCAAACTACTATCATTCCATTAACACCATCCATTGATGTATATCAATGTGCAAGCAATAATTGAAGTACAACTCATGGATATGCCACTCAACCACACAAGACAAACTTACAATCAATAAGAAGGTAGTGGTTTGGTCTATGCAAGTTCACCAAAGATGCATCCAAAATATCTTCCACTCAACTAAACATTATTTCTAATAAACATGAAATAAAATCCTAATCTAAGTGAGGAATTGTAGAAACCATGTAATACTCCAAAGCAACACAAATAATCCACCATGAAGACCAACAATGAATTAGCAATTACTTTGATAGCATTATTGCAACAAGCTCAACAAGTCTCTCTTTACAAATGATTTGAGTGCTTCCTTTTATAGAGGCTCCATTACAACGAGTGGCTTTGATTGCTTTGAAATCAAGGGACAAGGTTTAGCCAACACATCCCTAATCCAACTAATAGCTACAAGTATTAAATGTTTGGCCAATTACAACTGGGCACCAATTTATGGGCCAATGATTAAATTACATTGCTTTTATTGACCAATAAAAAAATTGGTTAGGTAGAAGTATTATGTGGACTCCAGATGTACATTTTCCATGATTTGATTGAAGGTTTTTAGACACATGCAATTGGAGCCTTCTGATTGGTCAAAGATGAGTGGGCACCACTTCATCATCCTTATCTCATAGAAATGATCGATTACTTGGTGATGGGAAAATATCTTTTGATACTCAACATTATCAAGCCTTCAATTGTGATGGCTCATTTTCCCAAGTTGCTTCATCTTCACAAATTTTCTCCATCCTCTAAATATCTTCTCATGGCAATTGTTAGAATTTGCTTGTACTTGGAATTTTAGCGCCTTGGCTTTGATCTTATAGAGTGCTTCATGTAGTCAAATCCTTAAAATAAATTTTGGATTTCCGATGGAAATTCAGGTTAATAACTTACTTCACTTGAAGCCTTGATCATTTTCTTACATAACTTGTGCTTTTGATCTCCATCTTGAACTTGCATCATCACCTTGTCCTCGATCTCGAGCCACCTTCTCATTTGACCTCCTTGATGGATGACTGGCCGTTCTCTTTCACAACTTGTTCCTTGATTTCCGTTCTGATAACTTGAACTTTGAATTTGGGCTTGCATCTTTGTTTTAATCTTCAATCCCAAACTATGTTCTTTCTTGAAGTCTTGAGCTTGATCCTTGTATATGCTCGAATCATTGACTCCTCCAAGCTATACTTTCTTGAGGCCTTGAATTAGAAGTCACTCCTTGCTTGAATTGTCTTTAAGCCCTTGAGTATCTCCACTTTCCTTGCACAACAAAAGAGAAAGGTCATCAATTCTCATAAAGATAGTTAACAGAAATCTGAAAATCAACACGATGATTCTTGACATAACATTGATTCAATGATAATGGAGTTTATTCCCTTAAGTTTTAACACAAGCCAATCCTTTACATTGATTAGAAGGGGGCGAAGTGCAAGAGCTGGGCATGTTTTAAGACCTGTCCAAGGCCAGGTCAAAATCTGACCTGCCTTATGACAAAGTTTCCAAAGATTATAGTTTTGAACTTAATGTGGCCTCCCTCTATTTGTTGATCAAGTTGAGCCTTTTAATTATTCAATTTCATCAAGGTTAACTCAAATTTAATTGCCCATAATTGTATTCAACTCCAAATGAATTAACTTTAAGGCCCAATTGGTTCAAATCTGATAGCAAAATATGTAGATCTCATCACAATTCAATCCAAATGTGCACCTTGATCCCTTTGGATCAATCTTTTAAACTCCTATCCAAGCCCAACCTAAGTCTTGACAAGTTCTCCATACTTTGTAAAGGAAGTGGCAATCGTTTTGAAGGGGAATAAAGTTCTTTCCAAGCCCTCATCGGATTCCGACCAAGCCTTGGACAGGCTTGTCCAAGCCTTGGTTGGAATCTGACCCAAGGTTGGACAACCTTAGTTCAAGTTCTTTGGTTCATTCCTCCAGCTTCCGACCAAAATCTTTCCTTTCTTCATGCTTCATCCTTTGCTTTGTCACCCAAAATCCTCTTTACGCTTGGAGATTGATCAAACCATGTTGAATTTGGGCTTAAAATATAAGATTAATCTTTGAATTGCTTGCCTTGGAGACCTGATTTTATGCTTTTGAATGAGGAAATGGATAAATTTTCACCTCCAATGAGACTTCTTGTTTTCAGAATTGCTCATACTTCAACTTGGAATCGACGGGGAATCAAGGTGTAAGGTCTATCTATGGGCGGGATTCTAGCCATGCTTGGACAAGCATGTCCAAGGCCGGGTTGGAATCCGACCTGACTTTGGAGACGAGTCCAAGTCACCCTCTTTGAATTTTTGGCTCCTTGCTTCTCAAATTAACTTGATTCCACCTCTTTTTCTTCTCAAAATTTCTTATGATTGCAATATGTCAAGTTTGGCGTTGATTTCTTCTTGATTTCAGACCCGATCATAATTTTCTTTCTTCTCCCATGGTCTGGTCTTCATGTTCGCCTTGAAAAGTTGGATCCTTTTATCTGCCTAAACAAGCCTAATTAAGGGTGAGAATGATGTTTTGCACCTTGGAACCACTATATTTGAATGCAAGAATGCCTAAGAATGTAGAATTTCACAAACTTATAAGGGTGGAAATCAGGGGGTGGTTGGACATGCTTGTCCAAGAGAGGGTTGGATTCCAACCTCCCCTTGGACAGCCTTGTCCAAGGTGAGGTTGGATTCCAACCCAACCTTGGACTAGTTCCAAGTTACTTGTCTTTAATCCCATTACTTAACTCTAACTTAAAATGCCTTTACCTCACTTCTCTCTTCATCACGTTTGAACTTCTCTTTGATCATGAATTTTATTTTCTTTCTTGCAGCTCTAGTTCTCATGTTTCACTAGAAAGTTGATCTTCAAGCTGCCTAAATTGCATTTGGTGTGGTGAGAAACCTCGATTTACACCTTGGAACTCTTATATTTTCGTGCTACAATCCACTTGGAGTTGGAATTTTATCAAAGCAAAGGGGCGAAAATTTGGTGCCCATTGGACAAAGCTTGTCCAAGGTCAGGTCGAATTCCAACCTGCCCTTGGACAGCCTTGTGCAATGTGAGTTCGGATTGCAACCTACCTTAGGACAGGTTTGTCTCCAAATTTTTTGCTCATTAAAACCAATTTTTTCTCCCTTCATTGACTTGCAATTTCCTTTTCTTGTTGATTTCTTCTCCATTTTGTTCATCACTCTCTCTTCATTTCTCTTCTGTTAAAATCTCTAAAACTTCATGGTTGCATCCATTGGGCAAGCAAAATCAGAAATTAGGTCCTCATGCAGCAGGGCGAAACATAAAATATAACATATAAGTATAAGTTCCTTATACTTTAAGTTATATTTTATGTATATATTGTTAGGATGTTTGAGAGTGGTTTCAGATTTATAGGAGTTATAATGGAGATTCTAGATTTTGGGAGATCCTAAAATTTTTCAGACTCAACCAAGTTTCAGGAATCAACACGCTTCCATCAGTGTTCATTTCCAGGTTAAAACTTCATCTCTTTCTGCTTTGCATTTTCACTCCATCCTTTTACGCTTTGGTAAATTAATTTCATCACAAATCTCTTGACTTTGATTCCACATCCTTGACTAGCTTGGCCTAGCCTTCACTCATATCCCAAATTAATTTGACTCCCCAGCTAGCCAAAGCTGCTCAAACTTACCTCTTAGACTCGGAGACTTGAAAATTGCCATTGAACTATGACTACCAAGACCAGTACTCGTACTGCCAAAGCAAAAAGAGGAGGTCCTCATTTGCAATGGGGTGTGTGTGTGTTTTACCACACAACAGTGACCCCATCACTATTCCCCTACTTGGATGACCTTAAGAATCTATCATTACATATAAAGAGTTCAATATCATGCATGTATTCTATATATGCGATAATCAGTTATCAACGACATATCCTAATCAATAATGAGCAAATATAGATGATATTTATTATACTATGCTAAATATACGTAACAACAATGTATCATCAACCAGTCTTGTGCCGATATAAATGATACTTATCTAGCCATGTATAAGGAACTCATACTAAGGTCCACTGTATATGTTTGAATCTTCTATGTATTATTAATTAGTAAGGCCAAATCTGTTACCTTCCCTCCAATTGGTATTCTTCTTGCAGTCGCTCAATATAGCAGATCCACAAGGGATAAGAAAAAGAGATAGATTCCAAATCGATAATGAATGGAGTGTGCTCTATTTCCATTTATATCTTGCAATACTAGAAGTATTGCACCTCTTCATATGTGAAGGGACACCATCCTTATCAAACAGGTTGTCTTCTTAATTTCAATTGATATCAATTAATATGGCCGTTGTTCTAATGACTCATCAAATCGCAGTTATTAATATAAATCGTGACCCTTCTTTATCCAATCGGTTTGCATAACTTGATCGCTGATTGTCATTGGCCATAATCAGTTTGACTCCTTAGATCAATCTTAGGATTCCATTGCCTCGACATATCGTATTACTTCAAATTAAGGATGATAATCTCTAATCGTATTATTGTTGTGACTTGTTCAAACACTTCACTTATCATAAACATTTCCATGAAAGTCTTTGTTCCTATGCCGCTGATAAAACGACGTGTGAATATATATTGGATCGTTGTATACAATTAGTGATACCAACTATAAACAATTCTATAGACATTATAACCCCGATATCAAAGCGTTGTAGTGCTCCTTTGATAATTAGTACGAAGATTTGATTAGTTGAAGTGATCTTACGTCATCAACCTACGCTTTCCTCCAGTAATGAACTCTCAATACTAAGAATATTGCAGAATTACTGCTAATGCTATGTAATATGTTTCTTTTTGTTAGATGGTACGGGTCACCCTATAGGGACATACTAACGCTTGACTAGAATGCTGATTCATATGCTCGTAATGTCTTCTCTATTGATAGTGACTGAATCTAATATTGATCAACCATTCAACTATAGAGGATAATCAATGCTATTGGTATTAGTTGATGGCTTTTCTGATCGCTGCTTAGCTTGTTTCATACTTGATTTTCATGTGTTATCTTTTGATACATTTTGGCAATTTTGTCTCTCCTAGAGACTTAAGAAAATTAAAATGATGTGAAAAAGGATGTGGACATCACAAAAAACCTAGTGTATGTTCTTTTGCAATCACCGAAGGAAAATAAGATGAGATTTGGGAGCCAACAAAAACTGACAAGAATCTGGTTGCACAAATAGGTTGGTTGGGGTCAAGTTATGGGGGCTAGATCAGTCTATCAATTCAAGCAATAATGAGAATGCCACGACATATGCATTGAAGAATGAGTCAGATTGGCATTGTTACTTTGTTATTATTTTTATTTTATATTTTGTATTTTGAATTATATATATATATTTTCCCCTGTCATCACTCTACTGTCCCCATAATTTAGATTTTTTTGCTGTCCTTGAAACCTGCTCCCATTCTAGAAACTTCAAGAAACAGTGCATCCTATGGTCTCTTAGGACATGATTAATAAGTTGTGTAATCTAATTTGTATCATGTAATCTATAAGGGCAATTAGGATCTCAATAATAGTTTTGATTGTGATTGCCCTTCACCAAGAGATTGAATGAGTTGAAAGATTGGATTGGTGAAGAGATAAAAAGAGCTACAAAATTGGACTGGTGAACAAATGAAACAAACTACAAGAGTGGACTATTAATGGAAGTCTTAATCAGGAGTTTTATGGCCTCTTTTAATTTTTGAGATTTAGTAAAAGATCAAAGGGGGAATTACTATGTAAGTATGAACCAGTGTTACAGGACTTTGGAGTCCTGGCCGGACTTTGCAAGTCCTAAGCCGAGCCCAAGCCTCTAGAGTTTTTCTGGCTCAGAATTTGGAGTCAGTCGAGTCCAGCCGAGTTCTGGCCGACTCGCCAAGTCAATCGGACTCTGCTTACTCGCCAAGTCCTGTGGGCAGGGCTTTGCCGCGGCTGGCCAAGGTAAAAAGCAAAATATAGCATTTTTTAATTGTTTTTATTGATTTTTGTTTTTCTTATTTTCTTTCTCTAAGACCTAAAAAGGTCATTCCTTCATTTGCAAAGACAAAGAAGAGAGAAAAAAGGCTTGAGAGAAGAGTATTAGGGTTTTAGAAAATAGATCAGCAATTCAATTGGCTCTCATATATTGATTGCTGATTGTTTGTGCAAGTTTGTAGCTTGCATTCACACATTGAGAGGAGCTAAAAGAAGCATTTGGAGGAGGTCTCTACAAATTTGAGGTGGATTTCTTCATTTTCGGAGCAAATTTGAAAAGGTGAGTTACATTTTTTGTATTGTTTTCCGATTTTTTTCCATTTTGTTTACATTTGTTTTAGTTTTGTTCCATTTTATGTTGATGAAAAACTTGAAAAGTAAGAAGCCCTAGTGTTTGATTTTCTTTATTGTAGATGCTTATTTATTTATTTATTTACGATATATTGCAGCAATAACATAATGTCTCAGCCTGAGGGTAGTTCATCTAGGCCTCCATTTAACCTAGATGTAGACCCTATTATGGTAGGAAGGGATAAGGCTTGGAAACATGCCATCATGAGACCAAAAAAAGTAGTTATATATTGGCATTGTGGTGTTAAATATAGTGGGGGAGGTATTAACCGATTGAAATATCACCTTGCACATTTATCAGGGCATGATGCTAAAGCATGCAAAGGGGCACCCCCGGGATGTTATACATGAAATGCAAGCTCATTTAGAGGAATATGAAAAGAGAAAAGAATTGAAAAAGAAGCAACAAGAAGAAATGACAAACTTTAGTGGAGGCCTCTTCAAGTCTTCGTTCTCCAATACCTCCATCTAGTAGTGGTATTACCGCTGCGAGTGTGACCATTGGGACTCGGATTCATAAGAAGAAATCCCCACTAGATTCCATTTTTGTTCCACACATGACTCCAGGTGCCCAACCATTGCTTGAGAGCACGTGTTGGAATAAGGAGAAGCATGAGGTTGTGAAAATGGCACTTGGAGATTTTTGGTTCTACAACAACCTTCCATATAATGCTGCAAGGTACTTGTTATTATTTTAATTTCTATGTCTTGATTTTCTTGCTTTCAAGACTCAAGAATATGTCACATTGATTTTTTAATTTTTAAAGTTGAAAGTAAAACTTAATAGTATAGTGATTTTGTTTATGTAATTTGTTTAGGTCTGCTTATTGGCAAATTGTAATAGATGCTATTACTTTTTGTGGTCTGGGGTTCAAAGCCCCTAATGATGAGGAGCTAAAAGGTCCTCTTTTGACCCGAAAGGTGGCTGATGTAAAAGTCGCAATTGATGAGCAGTGTGAGGTATGGAGGTGGAAGGGTTGCACCATCATGACTGATGGTTGAACGGACAAATGAAGTAGAACACTGCTGAATTTTCTTGTTTCCTCATGAGGTAATTGTAGAACTTGTACTTACTAGTAGTAAATCATTGATTTAGTGATTAAGTTTTTAAATTATGATTGCACTAAATTGCTTTTTTTTGTTCCTTAGGTGCCACTGTGTTTTTGAAATCAATTGATGTTTCAGGGAAAACAAAAAATGTTGAGTATCTTTGTGAGGTATTGAAGGAAGTGTTGAATGAGGTGGGTGAGGAGAATGTGGTACAGGTAGTCATGGATAATGTAGCAAATTATGTTCCTGTAGGTAAACTTCTTATGGAGAGACACCCCACCTTGTTTTCGACCCCTCGTGCTGCCCATTGCATTGACCTCATGTTGGAGGATCTTGGCAAACTTTCCTGAATAAAAACATGTGTAGAGCATGGAAGGGGTATTTGTAAATTCATATATAATCAATACTTGGGTCCTCAATCTTATGAGGGATTTCACAAATAAAAAAGAGTTGGCTCGTCCAGGGGTTGCCCAATTTGCAACATCATTTCTCACGTTGCAATCCTTGCTTCAATCCAAGGCTGGTTTGAAACGCATGTTTGTAAGTGAGGAGTGGACCTCATCATCATATAAGAAAAACAATGCAGGGATTGAGACGACTAATTGGGTTTTTAATGAGAGTGGCTTTTGGCAACCGACCAAGGAGACTGCGTAGGTAATTTTCCTTTTTGTCCTCATTTCCAATGCCATTTCATTTCATCATTTTTGTTTACACTTGTTTATCTTCATTCATTTTTTAAAGTAAAACTTAAAGCTTAATATTTCAACTTTCACAATGATTGTAGTTCATAGAGCCTCTTATTGTTCTCCTACAGATTGTTGATGGAGAGAAGCCCGCAATGAGATACATTTATGAGGGCATGGACAGAGTGAAAGAGGCCATTAGATCTTTTTATACAGGGAATCGGGCTAAATATGGTCCCCTATGGGATGTCATTGATTGACGATGGCACAAGATGCTTCATAGGCCTATACATGCAGCTGCCCACTATCTTAATCCGACATTCCAATTTAGCCCAGGTTTCAAGGCCGATGATGAGGTGTCGAGTGGGCTCTATGATGTTGTAGAGATAATGTTAGCTAATACAACAATTGAAACAAATGTAGTCCGTGAGATAGAAATGTATAGGAATGCACAAGGAGACTTTTGCTCACGAGACTTGTGCAAGAAAAATCGCACACTACTAATGCCAGGTAAAAATCTATGATTCTAATTTTTAATTTCTAATTCTATTACCATTTTATGTTGATAAAGTTAAAGTTATAGAATTGATTTTTGAATTTTCTTTGTTCAGATGCATGGTGGGAGATGTTTGGTACCTCAGTGCCAAATCTACAGAGGATTGCAGTTCGTATCTTGAGCCAGCCGTGTAGTGCTTCAGGATGCGAATACAACTCAAGTATGTTCGAGCATTTACACTTGAGGAAGCGCAACAAGTTGGCAGTGAAAAGGGTGAATGATCTTGTGTTTGTTCACTAAGACATTCGTCTCTGTCATAGACAGATCTTGGGCACTGACACATCTCCTATCGTTTTAGAGGTGTATCCACATGCAGAGGGGAACACTGAGATTGATTATCCTATCTTCAGTGATGAAGACTTGGAATGAGTTGATCAAGTGGATCGAGAGGCAGAGGCAATAGCGATGGCAGAGGAGGCTAGAATGCAAGGAGACCCAGTGGAGGACCTTGAGGCTGAGAGTGAGGGATCTGAGGATGAGGATGCCACTGAGGTTGAGCCTCAGACATGGGGAGAGAAGATGGCTACATAATCTTCCATGGCCTATCTTAGGCGTACATGTAGGAAGATATAGGCTACTCTGAGCCTTAATCTTCTAGGCTCTAGCTCTTATTTTGATATATGTTTTGAACTTTTGATTTCATGGATTTCATATTCCATGAATATTGTAGACATTTGATAGTGACACTATTTATATTTCTAACGTGTTATTTAGTTTAACTTATTTCCTTCATAAATTCACATTTATACTTATGTGATCAATGTAAACTTGTATATGTGTGCAAAGTAGCTTCTATTTATCTTAATTATTGTGTCTTTGATGTTAATTGAGTAAATGATGCATGAAAAAAGTTTTAAATCCTTAAAAATCTTTGAATTTCTTGGGTTTTTTAATTTGCCGAGTCGTTGCCGAGTTTGGACATCAAGTTCAAGTCCGAGTAAAAAATCAGCTTGTGGAGTCCGACTCTTGTAACTATGGTATGAACCACCATTTTGGAGCCATGTTGTTGTGATTGTTTAGGATTCTTTCATTGCTTGAAGATATGTGCACATATAAAATTGCATCAGTAACAATTGTTGTTTACCTACTTGGTGATGATATAAAACCTTTTACCAAAAAAAGAAAAAAGAAAAGTGATATAATGATGGATTATACACGACTTGTAACTACATTATATAATTGAAAGATGCATTTCATAAGTGCTACGGATCACTTTGAGTTAAAGGACATTAATTATCATTATAATCTCTTCCATGTTACTATTGAAAAGGTTGTCACCATATCCTAACAATTTACATTTCCTCTTCTATAATATTAGTAGTTTTTAAATCTCAGAGAAAAAATTGTACGATTGAATAATTTTTCTGTATAGGGTAATATGTGTGATATAGAGAAAACAAGTTGGATAGGGAGAAAATTAATTATTGCATAGATCATCATTTCCACTTAGTCACATGGCATGTTCCCTTCAAAGAAATAAATTGATGTTAGATGTTTATAAATATGCCTCATTTGGTTTTTAGTTAGGGTTTCCCAATGAAAACTCCTTCATGGCAGTCTAAAGTTCACTCAATTGAATGCTGGTTATATGGCTCCTTCTGTCATTTAGGTTTGCCTATAGACTCCAAGTCTTGATTGAGCTATCAGATTAGTTAATATGTATTAGGTTCACATGGTTTGCCCAAAGGAAGGCTTTGCATAATTGACACAATATTCTTGGAATGTCCTTTTTGATATTGCAATTCTCAAGTTATGATAGTCTATAATTTCATCAATTCCCTTGGATTTTTATAATGCCTTAGGTTAATGTTGTACTTTCACTATGTGGCGTACTTTGACTGTCAAAACTTAAGATTGTAAAAGTCTGCAAAAATTTGAGTCTGTCTTTGCTTTCCTACTAATGATTAAATTCTGATTTTATTATTTTGTTTTCTTTATTTGAATTATTTAATTAAATTGGTTTAGCTATTTATAAACTTGCATGTGTGACATAAATGATGTCTTATATTGCTTGTTAGTGTGTTTTTAGCTAAATTTGTGCTTCCACTTTCTTGTTTTGTAATGGTTTAACTTTAAATGCTGAAACATTTTCAATAACTTGGTTAAACAAAAGGCAATTGAGAAACGCATTTCAGTATACTCTCAAGTACCAGCTGAAAATGGAGAACTAATGCAGATTCTACGGTATGGAATACATTTCAATCTTGTATACTTTCTTATTAAGCTGAAATCTTTTGTAATATTGTCTTTTGCAGTTTGGATTTTAGCGCAGTTTCAATATTTAGATTTCTAACTAGATTTTTAACTGTTTTTAATTTAACAGATATGAGAAAAGTGAATATTACAAACCTCATCATGATTATTTCTCAGATGAGGTACAAAGCTGATACAAATTCCATAAACTTATCTTTTCATAATTTCAATTATCCATACACATTTGAGTAAATATTTAATTCTAATTTGGATTTAAACAAATCATCTTAGCTAAAGACATAAATTTGATTGTGCAGTTCAATATAAAACGAGGTCAAAGAATTGCAACAATGCTCATGTATTTGAGTGATGATTTACAAGGAGGAGAAACCAACTTCCCTTTGGTAGGTGTGATATTCGATAATCATTTCAAGTGAAATTTACATTCACAAGTTAGCACTTTTCTTAAGTGCTATTAAGGTAATCTTAAATTTAAAGCTTGCTAAGTATTCACACGACTCTTGGATTTTTTGGGGCTTAACTTGACCTTGAACTCACTGAATTTAGAAATGAGTTTCCAATCTCCACTCACAAGGTCACGGTTGTCAACAAGTGGTTGAAAAGGTTCATCAACAGAACAATGTAGGGTTAAGGTCTTCTCTATGAGAGTGGGTTTCCTCTCCTAACTTTAAGCATAGATTAAACTTAGGAGGGTATTCCTAGAGATTAGAGTATCAAATAAACAAATGAAACTAGTAGTTAAACCCAAACTGTTGATTCAACCCCAAAATTGCCACCAGGTTGAGACCAACTACCTTGCTACCTCAGTATGGCTAATGGTCACCTCAGTAGTGAGCACAAGGTGGGAGTGAAATACGACTCAAAAATTGATATGTACCATTCCCTGTAGACAATGATATCATCAATTCCTCAAGCTGAAATTGAAATAGAAAAGTGTTTAATGGTTTGTTTTGAAATGTGTGACTGCCACAAGTACGAGGAGGCTGGTGCATATCCCAGTATAAAAAAGTCATAACTGAAAAGGAGAAATATCAAGAAAAAATGATGAATAATAATTTATCTACGCATTAAGATGCATCGACATATATTATTGCTAGCTTCATCTACTGAGCTATCCATCAACGATCCGTTCAAACTCATATGCAAGCATGTAAAGAGCTGTTACAATACATGTAACAGGTTTAGAATCTTTCATATTCCTCTAATAGTATTTACATTCATAATAGTGTAAGATCCCCTATGGAACTTTCACCTATTTTTTTTTCAGATTTTGCACTATATAATTTTATCAGTCAGTTTGCTTGCAGGTTTGAATGCACAATTCAGATTTGCAGATGTAATGATGTTGTTTATTGCATAAGGATGTGTGATTTAATATGTAGATTGTTTTTGTGAGAATAGTTTAATTGTATCATAATAATGCTTGAAATATCTATTTATGAATAGCAGATATATTGCACAAATATGCCATTAAATAACTCGAGTTCTAGCAAATTGTAATCAGCAAGTGCTAACCTCTTATTTGCAGAACACTGATCTCTTCAAATTCATGCACAGATTCGAGTCTAATAGTTTGAATGACTGAAACTGGATAAGACAATACACAACAATACTGAATTTTAATTGACTCCCAAAATGATACCAAATCCTTCCCACATCCAGTTTAAAGGAGGTAAATCTGAGACCATGCAGGAGGGAAGAAAATGGACACTTGTCTCTTGCTACAACTATGCCTGGGTCTTGCCATTGCAGACCATGTGAATCAAAAATCTGAGCTTATTTCTGTGTTCCCAGGTAGTCCAGAGCCTTCACATTGCAGCAAGGGAAGAACTACACATGTCTTAGGTGTCTTGTACCATCCAAAGCACTCCATCTTAGACCACAAACTATCAAGGAAACCTGCTATTTCACTATCAGCAACTCTCATGACCTATCCCAAGACTGAAACTTGGTGGAGGAAATAGAAATCACCAAACATGAGCTGTAAATCTTCTTCACGGGTTCACTTTTCCATCCAATTATTCATATTTATTATCTCAAGGTAAATACCACTCAACCTCTCAACTCTCCTTTGGACAAGTAATTACTTTAGTTCATCCCAATATCCCTTTGCTCAGCCATGGAAGTTAGAGACAAATCATGCACCCAGCAAGGAAAATAAAGACAACTCCAATCTCCTTTATGGCCAAATTGTTTGGTCGCTAGTTCACTCGCGTGACCTGGGATATCAGTGCCTAACCACAATGTTTTCAAAGAAAACGCCCATGCTTGCTTCCAATGTCAAAGTCCAACCAAGAATGGAGTATGGCATCCCATATGGTATAGGAATAGTCTGTCTATATTTGCAAAATATCCTCTAGAGCCTTGAATTTTGTCTTTACAAGAGACTTCACAAATTTTACCTCAAAGGTTGATGTGCAATTGTGAAATCCGAGTGACTCTGTCAAAATACCAACCAGGGAATAATCTTTCACGCCCATAATTGATCTTCCCAAGAGGGTTTTCGTCCTCAGGAGGATGAGATGCACCACGTTGCACTCTAGCCACAAAGGTTTCAATCAAAGAATTAGAATAAATTGTATCATACCAAATGAGGTCTCAAACCCCTTTTTATAAGCTTTTTTGGTAACTTTCCGAAAACTCCATTATAAAAACTCTTTATTAACTAAACAAGCCTTATAACTTTGAAAAAGTGATTTATTTTATTTTTAAACATTTCTAGTAATTAATGTCAATTTTTAGTGTCTCATCATTTAAAACTTTCTATTCTCTTTTCAACAAGCTATAATACTAAGGTGCGCGATAAATTATTTTAATCAAAATGAAACCTTAGTAAAATTAATTATATATACTCAAAGTTACACCCAACTAGCAACATTGGTTGAAATGCATTGAAATTGAAAACTTATTGCGTAGGAGTGATAACGATGATGAAAGATGATAATCGAACGCAACCGGGTGACTTACTAAAAATACACATCCCTCCTAGAATTGTGGAGACCACATCAAAAGCCAAAAATAATATCTGAAAACCTCAAATAACTCTAGTAAATCATCTATCATTCCCCTTTGATCAAGCTAACACACACCTAGAAGGTCAGTGTGAACTACAATAAAAGAAAACCCGAAAATGGGGACATTGTAGTCTTCCCTTCACAAAGATTGCTTGTCCTTAAGCAATGCCAACACAACACCATAAATACTAACTGAATTGTCTGCAAACCAATGTGATCCCAAGGTCCCAAGGCAATCTCTATAAAGAACCACCATGCTAATGCTACACTACTCCGATCATATTTCTATAACCATCATGCCATAGTTGCACTCTCCTCTCCTAGAATCCCCAAAAGTAATCATCATCAAAACCCAAATTGAAATACTTGAAAAGGTTGAAATCTATATTATGAAACATATCCTACCAAGACATCTTAGTGAAGTCCATATCAGTAATCCCACATCCACACTCGATCTTGGGCAACAAAAATGAAAATTTTCCCAACTATAAAGTATAAATCTCAATATATATTCTCATGATGTTTCCTAAATGAAGTTTCACTCTCAAGGGACTAGTATAGAAGATGCCAGCCAAATCAACCCTGTAATTAGCTAACTAAGGAATGCGTTTGCAGTCAAAAGCTTGTATTACATTAGCAACACTAAATCTCCAAGTGTCAAAGGGATGATTCTAAATATGTCAACACACTCAACCTTCTACAATCAACAAAGCATCGTTTGAAGATATGCATGCCATCTCCATGGAGTATTTGCAATGATTGTTAGTCAACACAATGGAAGCAAAATAACCGAACTATATTTGGAAATTTTTTCTGAAGCAGCTTCCCTAAAGCTCGCCAAAGCTCAAAAACTATCGGCTCATTAAATGATGTAGCCATAATAAATGTGGCAATGCAAGGATATCAAGAAATAATATGAAATACTGTAATATTCCCGACCTTGGACACAACACAGGAGTTCGGCCCTCTGCAAGTAAGCAACTTGTATGTCTTTCTCCTTGTCCCAAATGAGCCTCCCAAACTGTCGTACGAACCCAACCAATTGGCCTATGAAACTAATATTGCCCAGCCATACGGTTAGCTAGCAAAGCATTTACAGTGTATGTCGTATGGTGAAGGGCTCCTGTATGCTGTACGGTGATGTCATGTGTTTTGTTGTACGGTGATGTGAAGTATTCTACCGTACGGTGATGGAATTAGCCTTTCGTACGATGTCCCACCTTTTTCATATGGTATAGTGACTGATCCGTTCGGTTAATATGATAATCTTAGTGCGTGGGGTGTGTTTGGACTTATGCGTTTGGATTTTGGAAATCACAATGATGTCGTAGATAACCAATTGGATACTCGGTATTACACATAGATGCTAAATCACACATGCAATATAAAATAATGATAGCACTTCAGATTATAATAGATAGAGCTTCAGTACAACAATCTCGAACCAAGCACATAGCAGAATAGGGTGAGGAGTTACTCCCACCGAAACTGCATTTGCCAAGTAGGGAGTATCTTTCACCTCTGAAATGTTAGACAACAGAGCTCCAACTGGAATTCGTAATCTCAAATAAAATATCAAATTCGCATACCTACAACAACTAACCCGACCTTATATATGGCTTTGGGGAAACTTCCCGAAGGATTATAAAATGTGCCGACACGGCCAACATGCTACTGATAATAAAATAAAAAAGGGCCCGAGAGATAATAAATTTAATTTCGGGGACATACATACAAAATTATTAAATTAAATTATTTAATAATATCGGGGACATTACAGACCTCCCCGCCTGACAATTGCTTGCCCTCAAGCAATTGCAGGCTTGGATGCTCCAGAATCTTCTCGCTTTCCCAAGTGGCATCCTCGATTGGCAGATCCTTCCATCGCACAAGGAATTCCTTGACTGTGCGTCACTTCAACTTCTTCTCTCTAACGTCGATGATCTAAACCGGTTCGAGAATTAGTTTCCCCTCTTTGTCAATGGTGGTAGTTCCTTCAACACTGTGACCCATTGCCGACGACCTTCTTGAGGAAAGACACGTGAAAAACGTTGTGAATCCGACTCCCCTCAGAAAGTTCCAACTCTTAGGCAACTTCGCCCACGCTCTGAACCACTCTATAGGGTCCATAGAAATGCGGGTTCAACTTCTCCTTACCATATGCCTTTAGAGAGGATTGTCTGTACGGTTGAAGCCGAAGGTAGACCTAATTGCCCACCTCAAATCTCCGCTCAATCTGGTGTCGATCGACATACATCTTCTGCTGGTTCTGAGCCCTCTGCATGGTATCCTTGAGAGATCTCAGGATATCCAAACTCTCCTGTAGCCACTCTTTGGCCCTTGGTGCGCGACTGTCACCCAACGCCAGATCCACGAATGACAAAGGTTCATTACAATATAGTGCTATGAACAATGCCTTACCTATCAACATGTGGTAGGTGTTGTAACAGTGTTCTCCCAAGTGTAACCAACAGACCCATGCCTTCTATTGTGCTGAAACATATTTCCTAAGATAACCCTCCAACCATTTGTTCACAATCTCTATCTGCCCATCCATTTGTGGGTGGTAGCTTGTGCTTGGTGACAACTCCAATCCTGCCAGCCGAAATAACTCCATCCAAAAGGTGCTGAGAAAACGGCTATCCCTGTCACTCACTATGTTCCGCGATAGACCATGTAAGCGGAAGACCTCATGGAAGAACAACTCGACCACATGAACTGCCTGGCATATGATGGAGATGGCAAAGAAATGGGCATACTTGGTCAAACGATCTACCACGGCGAAGATGCAATCCTTTCCTTGCACTCTGGGAAGCCTGGTAATGAAATCCATTGAGATGCTGTCCCACTTCTGGTCGGGGATTGGCAACGACTAAAGTTGTCCCGCAGGTAAGGTGTGCTCGGATTTGTTCTGCTGGCAAGTGGAGCATTCCCACACGTACTGCAGAACGTCATTCTTAAGGCCCTTCCAATAAAACCTTTCCCAAATTTGTCTGCAGGTCTTCATGTATCCTGGATGTCTGGCCAAGGGTGAGTCGTGTATCTCTTTAAGAATTCTTCCCTTCATTTTGGACTCGGGAACCAAATATATTCTGCCTTTGGAGTAAATGATGTCTTCAACCACTTTATATCTCTCATCCTGCACTTGACCATCCGTCAAATGGCATGTGAATGTATTCTTGGAGTATTGAACGAACAAATGTGCTTTCCAATCTGCTGAAACCTGAGATTGGGAACATATGGTAGGTCTTCTTGACAGGGCATCGACCACCACATTATTTTTGCACTTCACATACTCAATATCAAAATCAAATGCTTGGATTTTGCTCACCCACTTTTGTTGTTCGTTCAAGTCCCTTTGCCCCAAGAAATATTTCAAGTTGTGGTCCACCCGCACGACAAACTCTGCTCAGACGAGGTTTTGCCGAAACTTCGTCCGTGCATCCAGGATGGCGAGCATCTCCTTGTCGTAGATGGACTGCAACCACTCCTCTCCCGAGAGTTTCTGACTCTCGAAGGCAATGGGATGACGGTTCTGCATTAACACCATCCCAATGCCTTCTCCCGATGCGTCGCACTCCAGGATGAAGGGCCGAGTGAAGTCTGGTAGTGCGAAACCGGACAGGAGCTCATGACTTCCTTTAGCTTGTCAAAGTTGTGTTGCACTTGCTCATCCCAAAAGAAAGACCTTTTCTTTGTCAGATCTGTCAGTGGGGCACTGAGCTGTGAAAATCCCTTCACAAACCTTCTGTAATAACTTCACAATCTAAAAAATCCTCATAGCTCTGAGAGAGTCTTAGGGGGCAGCCAATCCAGAATAGCTTGGATTTTCTCCTGATGTACCGGAATCCCTCGGGCAGTGATGATGTGTCCCAAATACAATATCTCCGTCATTTTGTAATGTCCCTAATTATTCTCCTTATGTAATTCCCTGCAAAACCAAAGTTAGTACAAATATTACACAATATTCATAAGACACTTACTCTATTCTAAGTTAGTAAGGGGGAATTTGACGCTAGGAACTGCCTCTAGGTTGGGCTTCACAGAGTTCCCGATTCTCAGCTTGAGGGATATAAGATCCACTCTAAGCAATCGGGCTATCAACCGTCTTTCCATAGAGCACTGTTTCTAGGTTCTCTTGGAAATGGACACCGCTATCCAAGCCTACGCATATGCATATGACTGGCTATCGGTATATATACTGCCTATATGAGATTATAATAATCTCGAGACTAGGGATCTATAATAATTTCCTCTAGCCTCCCTTCAGATAGGAATCCATCTGTAATGAATATAGAATTCATTTTATATGGTATCCAAATCTGCCTTTTGGGCATATACCCTGAGACTAGGGAAACCATAACAATCTCCTCTATCCCCCTTTCAGATAGGAACCCATCTCTAATGAATATAGAATTCATTTTATATGGTATCCAAATCTGCCTTTTTGGGCGCGTACCCTGAGACTAGGGAAACCATGACAATCTCCTCTAGCCCCCTACATATATTGAAATCCCATCTCTAATGAATACAATATTCATTCTCTATGGTATCCAATAACATTATTTCCGGGATCCCATCTCTAGTGAATTTAACATTCGTTCTATATGGTATCCGGAACCATTATTTAGAGCACATAAAATTATTCCATTTTGATTATAAATTTAATATTCAGTTTAATCTAAATAGAACACTTAATTTTGTACAATAGATGTAAAGAATAATTTAATGATAAATTACATATATCACATGAATCTTAACATTGCACATTTTATATATAATTGACTGAATATATATATATATATATATATATATATATATATATATATATATATATATATATATTCATGAAAAATTATATATACTTTAATCCATACCAATTGTCGATTGCTGATTCTTAACTGCTGTCGCTCTTATCCCCTTATCGCTATTTGTATCTTTTTCATATCCCCCGTTTGATAATCATATTGACTTGCCTTATATACCTCTTTAATTCAAATTGGGATGAGAAGTAATGTCTATTCTCATGAATACCACCGTTCCAAGGCTGTCTTTTCAATTGAATGGTTGCTCGCTAATTTGTTTAGTTATTCGCTTAAACACACTGCTGATTGCAAGTGAGAGACTAATAAAATATTAATTACGTTTCTTATTCCTACCTGAGTGTTGATTACTATTGTTGGCAAAGAGATCGTTCTTCCTATTGGATATCGATCTTAGCTTGATCAAATGCAAGTCGCTGCACATTATAATTTCTTGTACTTATATATTACTTGAAATATATATGTCACATGCTGGTTGGTAATGTCTTGTATTTGTTTATTATAAACACAAATAATACTCTACTACCTTTCAAATATATTTCGAGACTTTCATAAACTCTTCATTCCAATCAAACTGCTGCATGGATCGCACTTTCTTAGTTGACTGTATATCTTGTTTATGAGATAAAATCATTGTATTTGTTAACAAAATTAATAGCTGTTTTTTTATTCATAATATTCATAGATAGCACAGAAGAATCAGACAAACATATTCTTGTGTCAGAGATTGTCTCCTCCACTTCCTCAATGAAATGTACGACTGGCAACCCAGGGAAATAATATACCATTTTCCTTTGACTATATGTGTTAATTGGATTCTATTAATTATTATTATACATTTATATAGGTTTTTAATATTTTAATTTATTATTAATTTCTAGATTTTAATATTATTATTTATTTGTTAAATTCTCTTTTAAAAGGGGACATCACTGTCCACCCATCCCTAAAATTGTTTGTCCTCAAGCAATTATATGTTTTTTCCTTGTGATTTTATAGTAGAATTTGGCAACTTAGAACAAGTTTTCTCTCATCTTCTAGAGAGATGATCCTAGCCCATCTCTTAATGGTGTAAATTGATGTTGCTCAAGCCACGTTTGCATGATAGCATGCCACAAATTCATCATATTCTAGATAAATAAAAATAGAAAAACACATGGAGTATACAATTGAAAATATGAAATATATGTACGAATACATGAAGATGCGAAGCATACACAAAGTATATATATTAATGCATGAAGACATGGAGCATACACGAAGTATACCCACAATACACTTATTTAAATTTCTTCTTATTGACTAGAATGATTTCTTATTTCATCGTTTACCCTGCAGGATGGTAGGATCAAAGCTCCGATACCACTGTAATGTCCCTAATTATTTTGCTTATGTAATTCCCTGCAAAACCGAAGTTAGTACAAATATTACACAATATTCATAAGACACTTTATTCTAAGTTAGTACGGGGGAATTTGACCCTAGGAACTGCCTCTAGGTCGGGCTTCACAGAATTCCCGATTCTCAGCTTGAGCGATATAAGATCCACTCTAAGCAATTGGGCTATCAGCCGTCTTTCCATAGAGCACTGTTTCTAGGTTCTCTTGGAAACGGACATCGTTTTCCAAGCCTACGGATATGCATATGACTGGCTATCAGTATATATACTGCCTATATGGATTATAATAATCTCGAGACTAGGGAGCTATAATAATTTCCTCTAGCCTCCCTTCAGATAGGAGTCCATCTCTAATGAATATAGAATTCATTTTATATGGTATTCAAATCTGCCTTTTTGGGCATATACCCTGAGACTAGGGAAATCATGACAATCTCCTCTAGCCCCCCTTTCAGATAGGAACCCATCTCTAATGAATATAGAATTCATTTTATATGTGTCATGTCCCCTCTCTAGTACGACATGACACTTTACGTGGATTTGCCTATTCCAGACTCTCGTAGGTAGATGGAGGTGATGAGAGAGTCATTTTTGCGTTTATTTGGTGATTGGATGGCTCATTATGCTCTTGGAGACATTATATTTTATTATTACTTTTTATATGGGGCCAAAATGTTATATTTTTAAATTGA
>MU224130.1:1288425-1311435 GCA_018584345.1 Thuja plicata | reverse complement strand
TATTGATATATTTAATTATGATAAAATCAGTTGGATAATAATAATAAATATAAAAGGTTATATTTATTATTAAGGATTGATTTTAATAATTAAATATGGAGCAAATAATATAAAAGAATATATTATTTTTATGGACCCAAGTCGGCGAACTTGGGAGGCCAAGAGTTTATCTTAATAAACTCATATATTAGAGCGACTTGGAGAAGGTAAGAAGCAACCAAAAACATAACGTTGCCTTCTTCCTTCAGCAAGATCTTTGGATGAGCAAATTTAAAGAGCAGATTGGAGGCTACTAAGAGCAGAAAAACTAGTGCAGAATTCAAGGACAAATTAAGTAGCCCTAAAGGTTGAATTAGGGCAGAATTAGAGCACCCTAAAAGGGCGAATTAAGGCAGATCAAGAATGGTGAACTAGGGCAAATTGGAGCAGCCCTAGAAGAGCGAATTGAAGACCTTCAAGAGCTGATTTATAACAATCATTGAGGACAACACTGAAGGACTAATTTGAAGAATACAAAGTGCGGATTTGAAGCGAACAAAAGGATAAATTCAGACCTTCAAATCCGGGTATTATCTTTCTTTACTTGAGATTATTTATTATATCCCATGTCTTAGTATTTGAAAGACCTCTATCAATTGTATATTCCTTGCTATAATCTGAAAACATTAACAAATAATTCAATCATAATTATACATATATGTATGTTATATTTCATAAGTAAATATACATATACACAATATACAAGATATATATATATTCTATAAGGGATAAAGAACCTTATATAGTCAATTATATATATGTTATATGTTAATAAGGATGAAATCAGAATCATCTATATATAATGTGTATATCTATCTTTGAAAGATCTAATATTTACATCTGTAATAAATATACTCAGTAGTGTTAATGGAGCCATAATCATATAGGTACATGTTCAGATTCGTTACTATTTAGTGCCTGAGAAGGGAGGGGCTGCGATGTTTCCAAGGAGGGGCTTGTCTAAATCCAATCAATAGCATCCGTCGCAAGATAGGGTAGGGGTCAGCGTCCCGGAAGCTTTGAGGGCAAAGTCCCAAGATAAGATAGGGGCTCGGACTTGTAAACTTTCAGGGAACCTATTGTAATTGGTCTCTAGGCACCTCGGTTGCATTTCTAAACCTTCCTTCTCAAGCTAAAGTAGTAATAAGGTGGATATGGATGATAATAATTGCATATAGAGTACTTAATATGGCTAGATGAATGAATAATTCCCTTACTTTGATTATCTAGATTGAATCGTTAAATCTTGTCAATTTAGGTATAAGCTTATGATATGTTCTTGATACGATCATATATTATCTCATTCCATAATCAATGTTCATGGATAGAAGATCGACTATGATAGATATATTTTTGTGTGGAACCCGTATGACTATTTTTAACTCATAGACTTATTGTCTCATTAAGACATTGCTCCATAATTGATGTTGATATTAATTATGCCATGTTTTGTCCTGGTGGACTTGCCTTTGAATACAATCACCGTGTCTTTAGAGTCAAACAACTGTTTATATTGTTGTAATCTTGCATCTTTCTTACATTATATATTGATACTTGAACAATATCCTATAAATATAAATATTATTTTGAATTACGTTGTTTATTAAATAATTGAATATAAATATATTAAATTATATATATATATATATATTATATTTTAATTTTATTATTATTATTTGTTATTAATATTATTTATGGAGGGAGACATCATAATAAGAGATTCAAACGAGGGACATGACAAATGTCCCCAATTTTGGCAAAATAAATAAATAAATTATTTTAAAGTTATCCAGCTAAATTAAATATTAAAAGGGATGACTTTATTTAAAGTGATTTAATTAATAAGTGACTTAAATAAAATAATAATTTATTATTAAAAGTCACTTTATAATAAGTCATCTGGCTTATTGCAGAAGCTATACCATGAGGATTCTAGAGGTTCACCAAATCATTAAAAAAGGAGGGGTTTGCAATGCATCGAACGTGTTCATATTAATAAGTCATCTGGCTTATTGCAGAAGCTACACCACGAGGATTCTAGAGGTTCACCAAATCATTAAAAAAGGAGGGGTTTGCAATGCATTGAACATGTTCATATTATTATTGAAATTGATGAAATTGTTTATGTTTTGCGTTAGTCGAATTTCTAAGAACACAAACCTTTAGCAGATTGAAGAAGGGTTGGACAAAAACCTGGCTCTCCCTGGGAGTGGATTCGCGATGGAGTCTACATCTACACCAAATTTGTAAAGTCTCCATTGGAGACAAATTTTTAAGGGTTGACTCAAAAATAAAAGAAATGGAGATTTAATTAGACTGTTATGTTTTAGAAATAGAAGGCTAAATGTTTGGGTTATATTTACACTGCTATTGTCTGAAATTTGATGCATATAACCTTTATGATATTGCTGTGACTGTGAGTATGCTTAATAGTTTGGGTCGAGGCTTTAAAGATTGGTAAATAGTTATTTTGTAAGTGTTGCGGGTTTAAATATAATAGCTACAACTATTATTAAGGCTTAGGAGGAATAAATATAGATGGTGAAAGTCAGGGATTATTTCTACTATTTGCTAGGGCAGATATTATTATTGAAGTGTACAAAATTTGAGCCGATAAAGCTTTGTGCATGATTTAATTGGGTGAATAAGAGTTTATCAGAGGACTAAGCGGATATATATATATATATGTCGTAAATATTCATTGAAGTTATGGAGTCTATAGAAACCGCGATATATATATATATATATATATATATATATATATATATATGCTGTAAATATTCATTGAAGTTATGGAGTCTATAGAAACCGCGAATAATATTTGCCCAAGGAACTATTCAGTATTTGCCGAGCCATATATTATCGAAGCTAATGTTTAAGGAATAAATATTTAATCATCATCGGTGGCAGACGTATTGCTTGAGTTGGCGAGTGAGCCATTAATGGGGGTTCCTAGCCTTACCGAAATCCACCTTTTTGGTCTGGACCAGAGGCACATACTCTTTGGATCTTGAGGAAAGAATCTGGAGTAGAATCATTGATAGGAACATTTCTCTTGTATCCCTTAAGACTCACAACTGGTGCAGCAGGTCATCAAAAATCAATTCAGAGCTTTTTGCAACTGTGGAGTCTTTTATTTGGGCAAGATATATATGAAGAACGAGTTCTATTTGAAGACTATTATTTAGAGTCATGGACTCTCAAGGATTGGACGTACACAGAACCTGTTTGACAACATTGGTACGACTTGTGAAGGTCTATGAGCAGCTATTTATCAATTTGCACTAAATCTACTATTTTTTTTGAAGTGCCTAGTAAAGTTTTTAACGTGACGGGTGACGCTGGCACGACACGCCCTCCGGCTCCATGTGAAATGCTTTTGACTTGGAGCTATGAACCAGTGAGGCCACAAATGGGTGACCTCATCGCCTTATTACATAATTGAGGTCCAAACCCGCGAGCACATTGAATCAACGAAGGCACAAGCCCGCAGTCACAATGGCCCAACGGAGGTTTGAATTTGGGTGGGGACAACAACAACACCATCACTTAACCAACACACTAAGTGGTGAACCAGCACTAAATCTACTGTTAAGAGGTCAGAAAATTGGTAAGAATTTGAAGTATGTCTTAAATTTTTCAAAGAATGTTGAAATGATTGCATAATGCAAATAAGCTTCAAACCATTAAACAATCTATCATAACCAGAAAGCTCTCATCTTTGGATCTATCTTTTTGACGAAATGTCCCTGAGAAATAAGTGGATGTTTCAGATTGTTATGTCCATGCAAGTGATTGATAGGTGTTTGACAAAATGCCTTGTTATGTATGTTGGATTTGTGGTGTAATTTTGAGTTCAAACTAGCAAGGGTTCTTACAGTAGTATCAAAGCATTGAACCTGCCATCCTGTTGGGTAAATTTAGTGGTTTGTATTTGTGGACAGCAAGTTAGATCATTATGGGAAAGATACCTAGTATGGAAAAGATAGTGAAGGATCTTGCTCAAACACAGGGAGATAAAAGGGAAGTACTTAGCTTGTTTGAGGAACATGATACCCTCCCTACATATGTTAAGAGAGACCTACCTTTCTTTGATTACATGGACTTACATTCAAGGCTTCATTACAAGACTATTTTGGCAAAGCAACAATAATGTAAGTGTTAGCCCTCACATGGACACCCCATTTAAAATTTTAAAATTAATCATTCTATCTCTGATTTTCATGTTGAGTATTTGTTAGTTCAAGAACAGACCTTGAACCACCTTGAACTAGTTCAAATTGGTTCAGCCGGTACAAACATGTTCAAAAGGTTCACAGTTCATCAAGTTCAAATACAACCAGGTTCAGTGCAAAGGTTCAGAGATTCAGGGTTCATTGGTTCAAAGTTTCAGACATTTAAATTCTGATAATTTCCCAAATATAAGGAATATGAAAGGTTATTAATGGAGCTCACAAAATATCCAATGCATTCGGAGATCAATGGGTGTTGTTGAGAAAATACTTCAATATGCTTGGTGCTCAGTCACTGACTGATATGTTATGGATATTTACATGACATTCAAGTTTAAATCAATGGAACTATAGAGATGGAATTGAACATTATGTTTTCTATTTAAATAAAAAAAAGGGACTGAGTGAATGGATTCCATTCACAATGATCGAGCTCTTTCAACATCAGCTGATAATCTCTTACAGCCCGTAGTCATGGTGACTCTGCTATAATCGGTTCCAACATTCGTTCTATCAATGGGCTACATCTTGGAACAGCCTAAATAGCTCTAAATCTGCAAGTGTAAATAGAAACCAATGTGCACGTTATGTTCATCTTTATGAAGTTAAATAATGGACATGATTTTCACGGAAAGAGACAGCAGGTGCGGATAACCATTCAAACTGTGCCACTTGAAAATGTTGTATATTCCATTGATGTGTTTGCAGAATATAGGTTGATCCTCCATGTAATTAAAAGATTTAAGGGATGCAGAGACAGCATAAAATATGGCCTCAAAAGACGACTTCCAATCCATAAATGTCACAATGCAATCAGCAAAGATATATAGCCGTGATCTAATGTAGAGGGAGTGTGAACAAGTCTGATTTTTGTTTTGACATTGTTCTAGACCTCTACTCAGAGCCACGTAAGACTCGGATAGAATTTTCTCAATCACTCTGGTGAAGTTGTGCGAAACTAGGACTGCACCAACATATCCAATATTGAAGGAGATCCAACGGTGGGATCAAAAGTTATGCCCCCCGTACCGAGACCCAATTTAACTGTCAAAAACATTTTTGGTCCGCTTAGCACAAAGAATAATTTTATATGCCACATGTCAATATGTATAGGGATATTATTGGGGAATTATATTTATAATGTCATAAGAGTATAGGAGTAAAGATTACAGGATTGTTTTTTTTTTAAAGCTTCATTTCAAGATTCAGTTATTAAAAACTGAATAATGTTTTCCCGAGAAGGCTATTTATTGTAAAAGACTGAACAAGGTAAGGGTTCCTTTTTTCCAAAAATAAAACCAGTCAGCTAGGGGGGAAGGATAGAATCTAAGAATAGAGTAGTTGAAAATTTTGTTTGAATGGAAATGATGTCTGCATATTTCTGATAATGGAATGTCCTGTCTTTGAGCATTGACAATTAAAATCAATATATGGAGAAGATTCAAATCTTTGTGTTTGAATTCATTGAATGTATGTTTCTTTGAAAATATTTCATTTTATGCCATGTATTATCTCTATTGATTCAGGGTAAGTGGATGCTTCCTGTTTAAGCAAAAGTCTCAAATAGTTATATAATTCATTTCCAGATCATGGGTTGTGGAGAACTTTGATTTTCTGAACTTGTGATTCTTTTCTTTAATTTTTAGTATTACGCTCTTCATCTAAGAATGATTTGAGCGGCCTTAAGTGTGTGTGTGATTTTAGGGTGGTTACATTAAGTACTTTCAGGTTAAAAGTACATGTATGTGTAGAATAGTCATTCATTCATTGCATATCTAAAGAAGGGAGCTGTACCTTCATATCAAAATTCAGAGAGCACTTGCACAAAACCATTGCAAGTGTCTCAAGTGTTAGTTGCAGAGTTTTGTCTTCTTGTTTGGGCATTCAGGCGTCATTTTGAAAGGTTTTGTTAAAAGACAAATATGTTCACTAACAGTAAGATAGCTCGTGATCTATTTGCACAAGGAGTTTGCAAAAATACGTATGAGGAGTTTTCAATAGTCACTAATCAGCCTAGAAGTGAACAAAATCTCAAACCATTCATTGAGAAACGCATATTGAAGTTGTCATTGAAGTAGGTGATTGGGAAACAAGTATTGAACCAATGCTTGAAGGATAAACTAAAGAGGAGGCACCGATTGAAGAAGAACTTAACTCATTGAGTTGTAGGTTGTAGGGTATTCGAAAAAGAGCAAGAATCAAATGAGGAGAGAGCAGATTTGTTTCATCTGTCAGATGACCTGGACACCTCATCACAGTTGTGGGGTTAGTGAGGAAGATAAGCAGATCTATGGTAACAAACTAGATGGTGAAACTGAAATGAATAAGAAGAGTAAAGAGCTAAAGCCAGAAAGAACATCCTTGAAAGAAGAAAACTCACAACTTGCCATTGAAGAGAGGATGGAAAAGAAAGATGAACCAACTACTTGTGACTTGCAGCCTACACATGGTCATGGGAAAGATGTTATTGATTGCACAAGTTTCTTGGTAGGATGTTTGGAGGTAGATCTATCCTATGAGGATGATCACACTAGTGCGTATGATGGGCATATTGATAACCCATATGAAGATGTTCTCCAATCAGCCAATGATGATGACTTCACATCTTATGTGAGCATTGATGCTTCTGGTAGTTCAGGTGAAATGGTCCCTACATATGGTGCGGGTCCTTCTTGGGATGGATCTACTTTTGACCATAATGTTGTTCCCACTTCATCTACACAGTTGGGCATGAAAGATGGCATCAATGCTATTGATGTGTAATGAAGGAAATCAATTACTTCATGTGAATCTGATTTCTCTCATGCACTTGCTAGCTCACATAATTTGAAGAGACAATTGAAAGTCATTGAAGATAAAAATTTTGATAGCTCTAGCACACTTTGATGTCATATATGGGATGATTGAAAAGCAATTTTGGGAGGTACGATTAGAGAAGGGACAAAAGGAACTCAATGAGGAATTTGCACACTTGCAGTTGCAGGTGATCAAGGAAGGGATGAAAACAATGAAATCAGATTATTTATATCTTTCAGATCGTGATCATCTCCTTGATCTTGCAGGGATTTATTCAAAGGCATTGAGGAAGAAGGAAGGAGACACCCTTACATTTGAGCTCTTGAACACTGAGGACACCCTAGAGACTACCTTAGTGGGACTACGTGAAGCAGAAAATTAGGTAGACGAGCTTGGTCTAGAACTGATCCTGTCACATTCTTCTTCAGCTCAATTAGAAATCCCATCTTCTATGGCATCATAAACGAAGATATATATGGTACTGAAGTTTTATATTGAAGTCAAGTTCTGAATTTTTGTATTGGCAAAAGTCTTGTATACGGCTTGTTTTGATTAATAATGGAAAAAAAAATCGTGAAACAATAGTTTGGCTATATATATATATATATATATATATATATTGGGAAGAGTATTGTTTCAAATATTTGTTGTTCATATGGGTGACTTTGGATATTATTTTATTTATTGCAATATATAACTTGGTCCAAGTATTGGGGGAAAATGAGTTTAATATCTTGGCATAAGTCTCTTTGGAGACGAATTCCATGAGGGCAACTAAATGGAGTTGGGTGGCTATGAGGATATTTGTTAAATCTATTTCTTTAATCCATCTGGTGGAGATATTCTATTCCAAATATTCCCATCAGTTTTAAATTTTAATTTAGCACGACATATCTAGCGGATGAAATACAGTTCGACCCAACAAGTATTGGAAACTACATTGCAAATAAGTTTAGTGTTGTGTGGGATATTTCTGAGAGGCCAGCGGATGAATAGTGATTCCATATCCTTGTATCAGCGGCTAATACTTTTGATCGAATAAGACAAGAAGGTTTGTAAGATGGATGCGGCTAAGTTTTCAGTATGGAAAGTAATGATTGTGTTAGCAGTTCGGGGGCAACTGCTAGAATTATCCATTGCCACTATGCAGACTATTCCAGGTGCAAGTAGGTTTTTATATTAAACACTTTATTTGCTAGAGATTGGATCACAGAAGAATTAATTGTTTTCAGAACTGGTTGGATTCAGAATGAGGATAGGATTATGTTTTCTCTTTTATATTTCTAATTGTATATGGTTCAATTGATAATTCAGCATTGGTACAACCATACAAGAACCATTATTCTCTATTATTATATGTGGTAATAAACTGCATCAAGCATTTCAATATACAATGTCATTTCAGCAAACGTAAAATTCTAGGATGCCGGTTCGGGTTCGAGTTCGAAGAACGGGTTCGCCAGTATGACAAAATTTTGAAAAAGGGGTTTTTGGGTTCAGGTTCGATTTTTCAAAAATATGTAATTTTTTATATATATATACACATATTTTGATATTTATGCAGCCTAGAAGCATGAGTTAAGATTAGAATGTCACATAGTATCATAAAAAGTAAACATTTAAACAATAAAAACACTTGTAAATTTGTAATCATAGCATCATGAATCATGAATCCAGGATCATACCATCATATACTTCAAGTTCAAGTTCAACATCAAAGATTCAAAACATTAAAATTAAATCAGAACATCAGTTCAAGTATCATTGTTTGAAGTTCAACTAATAGATTAATAATTTATTGATATTCTTCTTCTTCTTCATCATCATCTTCTATATGGAGCCTAATAAGACTCAAAGGTTAATTTTTCCCCTTTTATTGGCGCAGTTTCCATCCTAAATTATTATTTTATAAAAGGCATTGAGAGTTATTTTTCATCGGGTGAAATTCGTCACAAATACGCCATAAAATAACGTTTTAAGTGAAATCCCAAGCGAAATTCGTCACAAATTCGCACCAAATTCTTTTTTTTTGGCGAAATTCGCCCGGGTTCGAACCAGCTCAACCCGGGTTCGAATTTGGCATTTAAAAATCGGACCCTGCCCAAAAAATTCGAACCCACAGGCAAATCGGACCCGAATTTCGAACCGGTTCGAATTTCCCAGGGTCCGGAGGGGTCAGGGGCCGAACCCGGTAACTTAGTTTTTACGTATGAGAGAATGTGTAACTCTAAAACCATTGAGAAGTAAGCGAAAGTGCTAAATTTTGAAATATACCAATGAGGGTTATTACATTGAGGTTGGTTGTTAGAGTCGTAGAGATGACTTAGTTGTAGGATAAGACTTTTCAGTCATTTCCATGCTCACATCTCTTATGTTTTCAGAGGTATTTTACATTGATAGCCACTACCTTTGCATTTCCATGTTGATTTGAGCTAATGTAGGCTTTAGGAAAGCTGGTTGTGAGAATTTCTTAGATATAGTTCAATTATTTTTTGCTTCCTCCTTGGTGAGTGATGGTTGCTGCAGTCATTTCACGTCATTGGTATGTAAGCTTCAGATGATGCTTTGATGATTGTAGTAGCTTGGGTGTGTTTGTGTGTTTAGAATTGCCCCTTTGACACTTGGAGATTAAGTGGCGATGACGTGTTATTAGTTTATGATTATGGAGGCATTCCCAAGATAGGTTATGTCAGGGTTGATGTTGTTATATTCTATACCAGCTACTTGCCAGGGATTGATCTGCTTCAACTTTGGGACATCATTAGGAGATATGCTTAAGATTATGTTTTATGGTTGAGCAGACTATCTTTCTTGTTGCTTAAGATTGTGTTAGGTAGTTCGATTGCAGATGTAGACTTTATTGTGATATTTCGGCAGGAGAGGTTTTGTGGTATAGATTTCAACCCTTATAGGTATTTTAGTTTGGGTTGTGATGATGGTTACATTATTGGGTTATAGGTGTGAAGAGTGCAGATTGGGCACGGTGGATTTATAGTTATAATTAGAGTGGCGCAAAGTTAGCATGGTGGGTTCTTTTTGAGATTGACATGCGACCTTGGGATCACATGTGGTTGTTGTCTAAATTAATCTTGCGATTTTTTGTTGTGCAGACATTGCTTGAGGATAGGCAATATTTTGAGGAAGGATTGTGATTTCCCCATTTTAGGGTTGTCTTGCATTGCAGTTGGCTCTAACCTTCTTGGTGGGTCTCTTTCTTGCATTAAGGGTTATTTGATGTTGCTAGTGAGTTTAAGGTAGTCTTGAGAACTCTTATGCCTTTTTCATGGGTGATTTTTGGCTTCTAGTATGCTCTCCAAGAATCATGGAGAGGGTGTCTATTTATACTAAGTCACCCTGTTGGCTTTGTTTCTAATTATTTATCAATGGGATCACTATAGTGCATTCAGATTTTTTTCTGATGTTGACGGTTTCTGCAAAATGAGTACGTTAATGGCTTTGTTTTAATTATATTAATAAGATTGCTTGATATTATCTAAATTATCTAAAAAGCACCTTAGTGTTATAGCTCGTTAGATTGAGGACAAAATGTTTTAAATCATGGATGCATATAGTAGGGACCTTGCATGTTAGTTATCATTATTTTAATAAGGTCTTTTTAGAGCTAAACATAGTTTTAATTGAAAAGATTAATTTTAAATTGAGCTTTTCGGAAGTTTAATGGGAAAAAGTTTAGAGGGCATTTTAGGGGCTCATTTGGCATTACGCAAATTGTTGATTTTTTCTCTAGTGAAACCCTTTGGGTTTTGGGGATTGGACCTTGTTCATCCTAGACTTCTGGAGAATGGTAACCGTCTCAAAGAGGGATGGGTACGATGGTGAGAGATTCTTCTTGGTCAATGCAGTTAGATTCAATCAGAGTCTCATCATCTTGTGCGAAAGATGGTTTTGTGGGTGTGATCATTGAACAATTTATGTCCATGGATTTACAGGTTTTTATGAAAGAGTAGAGTTTCTTGGTTTGATTAGAAGGTTTTAGGATTTTCAAGTGATTTTGATATCCAGGTTTGGTGTCTTTTTTTAAAAAGAGCTGGCCATAGAAATTTATAATCCTTGTGGTGATGAATGGTGTTTGTTCACTGGTCAAAATGGAAAAAGGGTAATGAGTATTTGGGAAGTCTTTAGATGAGATGGATGGAGGCATGGTAAACACAACAAGGCACTGAGTATTAATACAGACTCAAATAGATAGGTTGCAGATAAGACAAAATAGGAAAAAGACAAAGTGCAAAGAAAAGGAAATTGCAGCTTTTTTTTTAGGCATATTTGCAAAATCATGGGAACTCATATGCTAGCTGTTCATGCAGTAAAGACAACAGAAAAATAAGTTGTGGCTGCTGAGGACAATAGTCCTAAATTCTTTGTCGACTTGCTAGCTAGACATATTGAAAGGAGAGTGATTTGGGATATGCAGATTTTGTGGTGACTTTACTAGCCACCAAACCTAGAAGCTAGTCGTGGAGAACAGATGGTACATGGAACTTGTGGGATGCCAAGGCTAGGGCTGGGTGGTGTTTGAGATTGATGTATGGAATAACCTCCTTGCTGGTATTGAATGTGTTTGAGTTGGAGACTATTTCTTAGGCATTTGTACTAGCCGTCCCTCTTTGTGGTGACATGGGAACTTGAAGATTTTTGCTGGAGTTAAAAGCTTCACGTGTTGGATGCAAATTGGCATTAAGCTAGTTTGAACCCTCATTTACCTCTGTTTTCTGTCAGCACAGAATTCAGACTTGTGCATAGAATTTAAATTAAGACTATTTGAGTGGGACATGGGGATGCCAGAACTTCATATTGGGCAGGGACTTCACCTCTGTCAAGCTTGTAGGTTCTTAGTCATCTACAGTGGTCTAAATCTGTTTATAGTACCAGCAGATTCGTGTAGTATACAAAGATTACTTTATTATCAATTGTGAACTGTTCTTACTCGGAAGAGTGAGCTCTCATCTGGTGATTGAACTTTGTTTCCAGATCTCTGCAATTTGTACCGGGTTGGATGTTAAAATATTATCGCTTTATTTGTTTATTTTTGCAAACATTAATGAGTGTGTAAGTGAAACATTCACGAAGAAAACTTGGCACAAATATTTGTTATCTATTTTCTCAAACATTCAATATTATTATCTCAAGCAAATTGAAAAAATCAGAAACACTAAGCAAGCAAACTGTTTGTCATTATTAAAGTGGGAGAGTTGTAAAACAATTGGTGTCAACTAGGGTAGCATCTTATACACTCTTATTGATGGTGGTGAGTTCATGGATAGCAAATTTCAAATCAATCCTATCCCCATATTCCATTCTAAATGCATCCTATAATTCCTCTCAAAAAGGGTTTTGTCTTCAGGAAGATTTCCGAACCATTCTCCAGCTCTTTTTTCGAAGGAATGAACAAACAACTCCATCATAACATCATCCCCAATATCATACTCATCACTGATATTCTGAAATGCACTTCTGTAGTCACTGCATTGTTTCCCTGGAACTTTGGAATTTTTTCTCTAAATATCACTTGGGATTGGATTCAGGCAATTTGGAATACCAAAGAAATTCAATTGACTGTACCTTTCAGTTCCCAAAGGCTACCTGATTGAAGCAAATTTCTGAGCCTCTCTACAGTGATTAGCCCTTGCATTTTGAGGTACATTTTGTTGCTGTGGTACTTGCTGATTTTGTGACGACCTAGTTAAGTCATGCGGACTAGGTGCATTCAACCCTTTCCCATAATGAAGATTGTAACTAAATTCTCCTAGTATGGGTTTTGCACCGTTTTGAATGGAAGGTTATTGTATTTCAAAAATTCACACCTATACCTTAAGGCTTAAAGTGAAGGATGGGAACTTGATGTGTTCCATGGAACAAAAAATCCCCACATCTATCTCAACATTGGACACAATTTGAAATTACACCTAACGTTTCCTGCAATGTAATGTTTGAGGTGATTGATGCCTCCACTCATCTTCAACCTAGAAAAGTTGCAAATGATCAATTTTAAGGTCAGTCTTGGTAAGCTTTGTTTCTCTAGATGCCGATGTTTTTATATCATTTCCACTTATTGATGCCATTGGATACAAAGTGCAATACATTTAATTGCTTCAAACCCTTGCATTGATTTTTATTTTATTTTATGAACTCTAGCTCGAAAGAACAATTAATTGCAAAAGCTCTAGCTTTAGCTTGCATAGGTTAATTCAAATGTATGTGAAACACAAACATACATGTAAAGGACAACATTTCACAATACTTGAAAATACTTAGACTTGTATAACAAATTTAAAAAAGCTTGAAATTTGGCTTATACAATCACCTAAAATTGTAATGTACCCCATTGGACAACTTTAGGAGAAGAATCATCTATCAAACATGTGCCAGCTGAAACAATAACCAAATGACCAATGTAGATGCCAAACCCTAGCTTATTAGCAATAATGCAATATTGCAAACCCTTGTAATTCAATTGTACACTTCAAGCAACAAATTCAAGCCCTCGTATGCTGGCATATATCCTCAAATGCAGCATAAGCAACAAATCTGAGTTGTAGTTCTCAAATATATCAATATGATTGCTGATCTATGATCAGTTTCATATGAGAAACAATACTAGCCTTCATTAATGTTTACAGTTTTAATGACGATCTTATACACTGAAGTAACCAAATATGAAAATAGGATTGGATAATGAGATGCTGAAGTTATGACAGCAACAATAAGCATGGAAACACCAACATAGAAACCCTGTATCGGATTTTTGTTTATGAAAGTCAATGTAATCATAAATAATATATGCAATAGCAGGAACAAACCCTCATAAATTGTCCATATTAGTTCTGCAAATGATCTGCAGATGCCTTTTATTCAACCAATAAAATATCTATCTGATTCGCTTCCAAATATTAACCAATCCAAATCTCCACAAATTGAAATTCAACTATTTACATACTATAGAAAGAAGAGAGTTTTCGTCCTCAAAATCTCCAACACCAACAATTTACATACTTGAATGATACTTTATTTTATTTTATTTTTATTTTAATTAATCTTTTTCTCCATGTGTTGAATGATACTTTTAAATTACAGCCAAAGGCCATTTTTGAATTACGATTTGACTAAAGTGTTAAAAACACTAATTAAATATTACATTGGACGTATATTAATACTTAGTTGTCCGTTTATAATATATATTATTAATTCTCTTAGTTTTGTAAAATAGACATGACAAAAGTCACCACAAGAACAGCTCAAAGTTGACAAATTGTTGTGTGAGTGAGAGGTGAGGAAGCATGCCTTAGAAATAGAACACGTGCGTTACATTTTTTGTGTGTCCTGCTTTGTAGATGCAGCTGCAAGTCACAGGCATGGACATGCTGAGTATTCACGATGAGTTTGGGCCTGCAGCTTGTTGTGATTCGTTCTTGAGTTTACAGGTCCATTATAGAAGTAGTGGTGGGTTACCAGTTTTCAAACAATGGATAGTAGCATGAAGAGAAACATCAATAAGACTTAAGATGTACAAATGGATTGAAGTTCTATTTGTTGATTTAAAATATAGTCATCTCTGAGGACATTTGGACCAATTAAAAAATGATAATGGCATTCCCCTCCCAGTATCTGTTTGCCATCTCCAAGTACCTATGGTGAAAATAATATTTTTATCTCATGTTGGTTATCAAATATCAATATATTATAAAATATTAATTTTTATTTTAAAGAATTTTAGTATATATATGTATATATATATAAAATTTCTGCTGTCTCCAAGCACAGGCCTTCAACTTTTTTTTTCCCCTTAAATAACATATTTATCCTTGTCCTTGCCCCCTGTACCAGTTCTGGTCCCCATCTCATGGTAACTATGATAAAATCATTAGTTTGGAATTAAGTTATGAATTTTAGAGTCATTTATCAAGTGAGACCTCGACAATATAATTCCCATTGATCGTCCATACTAGCATGTAGGGATTTTATTAAACATTGTTCAAAGATTTATATCCATTGATTCTACACAAAGCATAAGTCAACCGTAAATTTGGACACTTTGAATTCTCCCTTTTTTTTTTTGGAGATTATGGATTATTTTATTTTATATTCTCTTCATTCACACTTATCGGAGATGGTCTATTAGGTATTCTGATATTATACTATCGATTTATTTTTGTATAACAAGTTATTTGGGTACTCTTGTTAAATTGAATGATAGGAAATTCTCATGTACGGTTATCAGAGGGGAAGTTTCATTTTAGCTATCTCAATAAAGGATATGATTGCACTAGAAATTGCCTATCAAGAGTGAGATGATTGCAGATTATGTCACTAGTAAATATTTTCCTTGTGAAAACTTTTATTGTCAACTGGGGAGCATGCCTGTCTGTTTTTTGATTCAAGTTTTTGACTCTTTAAATGCATAATCCTCAAGCCAACCTTATTTGCTGATGTGATCAGTCCATTGTTGATCAGAGCCATGATGGGTTGAGTAGTGATCTGTATTTATCTCACAAATGGATCTAATACCTTCACAATTTAACTCATGTTATGGTTGTAATTTAACTTTGAGATCACCATCTCTGTTGTATTGTTTATTCTTTTGTCTTGTATCAAATTGGTAACTGGAGGGTAATATCTCCTTTGATATTAGTTTATACACAGAAGTGGTCGTGTGGGTTCATGCATCTGAAACATTTTTACTCTTTACACACTTCAATATTACCCCCTATTGCTTTATTTTTATTGACGCTCTTTCTAGTAATGCATAAATAAGGTATTTGTAGGCGTTTTATAGAGACTAAATGTACTGCTGTCACTGTTCATATTGTGTTGGAACTGGAAATTATTGTTATGGAGTAGGTATTTATGCCCATGCTGCCCTTCATGGAATTGAGTAATTTTAATTTACGCTGGTGTCATTTATAATATTATACAACTGAATACACAAAATTCTTTACCATTGAAGCAATGCAACTGTAGAAGACAAATTCCTGTACTGTCGTATGCATTTACTTTTGAGTTTCCATGTATGATGCCTTTCACAATAATTTAAATCTACAGCTGAATTCTGTATTTTATCAACCTTTAGGCTGGAGATATGGAGTGTAGTTGTGGTGGCAAGATGGTCAAAGGTCTATGTGTGAAACCAAAGAAGGGAGATTCAATTCTTTTCTGGAGTATGGTAAGTCCCTTCCTCATCATTGTAGATTAACAATTGCTGTGGTGTATATGACAACTCAACTGCTTGGATTTGCTAAATTCTGCCATTTGCTCACTAAGTTTGAATGCATTAGGGAGCGTAAAGAAGTGTTTAGTTGGTTTTGGAAAGATGAGAATAGTACTTACAATATACCATTTCGATTGTTGTATCATGCACGTGAAAATGGCTATAATTGGTTATAGTTGATGTAGTTCATCGACTGTTGCTTTGGCTTAAATTTTTTTATGCGTATTCATCTTCATTCATTCTTGGTCTTTAGCATTAATCACCTTTATCTGGATACATGCAGGGTCTTGATGGTTCAGTGGACCCCAAGAGTATTCATGGAGGTTGCGAGGTATCAGGGGGTGTTAAATGGTCAGCTACAAAATGGATGAGAGAGAGGGTTGCCTAATCACTCACACATTGCCCTTGTTAATGTATTCAGGATATCTGTAGAAAGGGTGATGTTTATCTCCCTTGAGCATAGAAACTAAAAGGATAAATATTGCATATTGGTAGGAAATATTCTGCAACTGCAGCGGGAGTACAGTAGGGTGAGCATGAGATAATAGTTGCGGAGATTTGCAACTGAGCATGTATTTTACATACAACTTACAAGTATATCTAGGCTATGTATTATCTCTGCAATGCGAGGAAAGCAAAGAGTGAATGCTAGTGGGCTGACACTAGCAATATTTTGTGTTCTCAACAACCTATATTGTTTTCCAATGGTAAAATTTGTGAATAGAGACGTCAGTGATACATTTGTAGATGTGTTTATAAACTGTTAGAGAATTACAAATTCAGGTTCTTCACCGATGAGGAGATAAGTTTGTAGTCAGAAAATATTTTCTATCAGTTATGTGGAAAAATGTCCTTGACTTGGCATCCTATAAAGTCACCTTTTATTTCTGTTGGCAAATTCTCTAGCAGTCATTGTAACTAAATATATTTTTAGGTAAAAAAATATTTGACAACCTAATAGTTATAGGCATGTTCACTTGCTTCTACCATGATAAACCTCGGTAATTATGTTAGCAAGATATTTCATCTAGTCTAATCTCTTATGCAGCGGAGTGTAATTAGTTAAAACATTTATTAGTTTACTTTAGCTATATTATACAATCAACAAGTGTAGTTATGACTCATTGATTGATTATAATAGCTTTGGGTAGTTGACAATGGTTGGAACTTCTTAGCAACCATTAGCAGCCATTGATTGATTAAACTGTACAGCTGCTCTTTACATCCAGATTATCAATCATGGTGTGTGATCTGAAACGTTTTTTTTAGGCAAAATGCATAGAGCGTATAATATATTAGATTAATAAACAGTACAAACGGAAATATAAAAGAGCAGCTCCGCATATCAAGGGAGAGTTTGGTCAAAAGGTGGAGGCAGCATCCTAGGTGGAGGAATTCACCAAGCCTCAACACGCACTACTTAGAGAAATATTATATAGAGTTACCTAACCTGAAGCAGAGAAAACAGCATAAAAGAGAGCACACAACAGATGAAAGGAAGGGCTTAGAGTGAAGAAAACCTCCAACAGCACAAGGCTAGAGATCATCTAGTTTAGTTACAAAAGAGCAAGCCCGAAGAAGTCCCACAAGACATTTATCCTTAGGAGAAAATAAATCTTCATTGTTACAGTGGAAGGTACTCATGGAAGCATAGTTGTCATTTGCTACTGACAACTTGAATAGCTCCCACGCCTCCGCCATCTTTTCTTCACACCCTTCTTTGTTGAAGTCAAAGATATACCCAAGCCTTCCTGAGATTGTGTTTGGATTGATCCATTATCAAACCCAAATACCAAGGACCAAAAGAAAAACAGGTTACAACACCATGAACTCACTCCTAACTCCCCGTGAGCACAAAGAAGAGATCTAACAATAGAATGTCTCACAGGCTGCCAGAATGCCCACAGCACTGGATAAATATAAGAGGTGGAGAAAACAAAGATAAGAAACCTGTCCAGAAGTTGGAAAAACAGCAGCAAAGGACACACATTCCACATGAGCTAAAGTTGTCAGCAGGCTAAGCTGTCATACCCACCACCATCCAAGTGCACCAAATCTGTCCTTGAGAGCAGAAGCAATCCAAACCCGATAGATAAAACTGCAAACCGAAGAAGACAACTGAAACCAAACAAAATACCACAAAACAGATGCTCAGACCGAGTACAAAATGCTGATAAGATTCTGAGCAGCAGAGGACAGCAAAAGTTGGTTGCAATGTCAGGAAAGTTAAATATCTGAGAACACAACAAAATACTGCACCAAGAAGCCTACACAAGCCTAAAATCTGCCCACTGCACACTTGGAACTTTGAAAACCAACAAATCAATTGGATGACCAATTTGAGATAAGGGTATTCATAGAGGAACACCAAATACACATTAGTCTTGACAAAAGAAACAATAAAGGAAGTGCTAGAAGAAGGGAGCCCCACCGGCTGGAAGCAAATGGCAAGTAAGCAGGTAAAAATGTACTTCAACCACCCAGCAAACCTTTAGACCATGAGTTTTAACATTAAAAAGTATCCAACACATCATTGCGAGTATACCATACAGAGAGAACAATCAACATATTGGTTTCCAAACAAAATAGCCAGCTCAAAGCAAGGAATATGAAGAAACTTGTAGGCACATCCCGAACAAACCGAAGGAGAGAACACCTCGAGCACAAATTTGAGGTGTCAAGATGGTGTGTCAACAAGACAAGCCTTACGAAGGAGAGGATTCTCCAATGCTTCCCTGCCCCAAGAGACTGATTCTCCTAACTGAAGAAGGCAACCTTTGTTAGCACGGGTATCTGCCACTCCATTTGCTTCACTGTAGCAATATTGGATCTAGTAAAGGTCAAAAAGGGGAAGGAGTCCCCAGACTTTATTAAGGATGAAGTTTATTTTCCAGCTGGGGGACTCAAATTTTTTGGTAGCTGCAAAGATATTCTTGAAATCACCTTCAATAACTAGATTTGATGCCTTGTGGGAAACAACGAGCTTGACTTTGTCAAGGAGAGCCCTTGCCTCAACAATCTTATTTGTGTCCTCTGGTATCCTAACTGCTAAAGCCGCCAATATATCACCTTTGGAGTTTCTAAAAATAACACCACGGCCTGAGATGCCTAGGTTGCCTTTGGAGGCACCATCAAAGTTCAACTTAACAAAGTTTAGAGGTGGGGGTTTCCACCTAGTCTCATTTCTGTTGATTTTTATTGCTTTGTTTAAAAGAAGATTTGCTTTGAAAGGAAGTTGAATGTGGTCCCATTCAGCGAATATATTAGTCTTTGGAAGTGAAACACAAATTTGCACTTTTAGTCTTGAGTTAATACACATTAACGGATTCAAAAATAGATGTTTCAATTTTTTGAATAACAACATCAAGGGAGTTTATCTCATTACGAAACTTTCTTCTTTTTTGTTCCCACCAAATGCTCCATATTAAAGTGGAGTGGGTCACTACCCATATTGCAACAAAGGACTCCTGATAAAGAAGCGGCCAAGAATCACATCTCTCATGGAGTTCACCACCAAGGGGGGCAGACCAATGGAGTTTGCATTTAAGCCAATCTCAACACGTGGAGGCAAAATGACAGTGAAGAAAATGTGATTAACTATTTCAGGTTGAGCTCCACACAATGCTTAATTGAAGGCAAGAGCAATGCCAAGGCGGACAAGTCTATCACTTGTAAGTACTCTTCCCCTTAGAACTAGCCAAGTGAACGAACCCTCCTTAGGAAGAACTTCAGGAGCCCAACAATTAAAAAATCTTTTTGAGCTTGGAATGTGATTAGATTTGGAAATAATTTGATAACCTTGCTTGATTGAATATTAACCCGAGGGTGAAGAAGACCAAATAAGCTGATGCCGGGAGTCCTTATAATGGATAATTCTCTACTGAAGAATCTCAGAAAGTCTAATTTTTTGATCATTTGGGATGGGAGTGGCTGTAAGATCTTTCCAAGAAGTTTTAACTAACCCATTACATCTTGAGATAAAGAAATAATTTTAGCTTTAGACCCCCACAATGCTAACAATATCTCCTTAGCCTGAGAGAGAGAGAGAGAGAGAGAGAGAGAGAGAGAGAGAGAGAGAGAGAGTCAATTGTGTTTAAGGGTGGAAAGTTATTCCAAGAATCACCCTAGAAATCTGCCTTTGCGCCATCATAGATAATCTATGTAAGATGGGGGAGAAACACCTCTCTACATTTGACCATGAAATTCCACATGTGAGATCTTGAGGGAGGATTACATATGGAATATTCTTTCCTGGCTATCATTATCCAAAGCAACAATTTTACATAGTCAAATCCAAAGACTATATGCAATAAATTTCTCTTGTAGTTTGGACAAGGGATATTATTGTGCAAGAGGTTCTTAATCCCGATTTTGTATGAAGAGCACTACAAATAAAAGACAATTGTTTACTTTATAAATTTTATATACGTAGAAGTAACATTTGACACTATTGTCTTTCAAGAAGTTGGGTTAAATGACAAGATAATGGGACAATCAGTTGAAGGACTTATCAATTTTATCAAGGAAAGAGGTGACGAACTCACTCAAGACCTAGCAAAATTGTGGGATAGCTTGGTCAAAGAATAAATATAAGAGGAAGCCAGGTGGAGCCAAATTTTACAAGAGGTCATTCACAAACTTGATGTTAAGTGAGGAGGTAGACGTATTACATAATCATATGCCAAGATTACTTGCAAGATATCTGATAATACTTCAAGAGCTTCACGTGGAAAGTGATAAGGGAGTATGGAGACGAAAAATAAGGTTGTGCTAAAAGAAGCCAAGAGGAAGAAGAGAGATTATTTAACGATGTTAGATCTCTCTAAATTGAAGCTCATATACTTCAAAAAGAATTGAAGGATAGCCAAAAATTGTTATATAAAAAAAAGAGAGATAAGGGATTCTCTAAAAACCTTAGAGCACGACCAAAGAAGAAGATTATGAGAAACACTAGGAAAATACAATGGTGTTATTCTCAAGTTGGAGCCTTTCTTGAGAGTGCCTCAATTTAGAAAATAAAAATATTCCCACCACAACAAATTGTACAAATGACAAGAGATAACAAAACATGTACCCTTAGCAAACATGGACTAATCTTCTCAACCAAGTAGTGAAACCAATAAATTGAAGAAAGGGAAATATACTCTAAAGACTCAGGATCTAAAGCCTATGAAAAGAACATCCAAGGCATTAAAAGACTATGAATAGAAGAAAAAGTTGTTGAAGGATGCAAATATAAGACTCCTGGGTTGAAGGCATATAAGAAACAAATGAAGGCAATTTTGTATGGAACTCTAAGACATGATGAGTTAGTGATTCCCATGTGGTCGATAGTGTGAGTGAAGCATTGAAGTATTTGAATAAAAACTCTTCAATAATCTAGTTCTTAGCATTGATGTTGCACCTAAATAGGATGGTGTCTCCCTCATCAAGTCTTAGTATTAGAAGACCCAAGTTGCTTAAATTTATTGGCAAAGGGTTGAAGAATCCCACAAGACATTGTAGGACCTATGAAATGATTTGGACAATGGATGATTGGGAAGATAGAGCTTTTTGGCTATGATCCTTTCTAGTAGCCTTGAGAGGTATATCTATTGGTGGGGACACAAACGCTGACCCAACCTCCAAAAACACTTACGAAATATTAAAGAAAGCTTTTGAAGAAGAATTCAAATTGCTACAAGATGACAATGAATCCATGAAAGATCTCATGTTAAGACTTGAGACTTGAGAGAAACTTGAATGTAGTCTTAGATTTGCAACATTGCTCCAAAGTAAACAAGTTCCCTTAATAGTCTATTTTATTAGTAGCTCAAAGATTAAGTTATTCCAACCAAAATGTAAAACTATACGATCATGGAATCTACAAAGGATAAGAAAGAAAAGGAAAAGATACAAGGAGATTGATTGACTTTCATAAATCATAAATTTCCACTTGAGTATAGGGGAATCCAAGGTTAGATGAGACATTATAATATAACTTTAAGTAGATTGAAGATATAATGTTTAAAAAGCCCTTGACCAAGAAATTAAATTTGGAAGCAGGAATTTCAAAAACTATAATGGTTGGTGATGATTTGCACTAGTATTAAAAATTGTAACATTTAAATTTTTGTGAAATATAAGGATTTTTTTTATGAACCTACAATGGTTTTAAAGGGGCAGCTCTAGAATTATACATTCATCAAATTCCAATGGTGTTGGGAGCACAACTAGTAAGAAACAAAGCTTATAGTGTTGAAATATGATAGTGTCGATCAGATATATATGATTGAGAATATACAATACATATATGCATATATATTAACGTATGTATATAATAGTTATGACTATTATAATATTGATTATCATGAGTAATGATTTAATGATCATCGATTGTCATTAGTGATAGATTATCATTAATGATAAATCGATGATCATCGACTTATTTATTTATGACTGTCGACTTACATGTATACCGATTAGTATCGGTTGTGTTATCACCGATATTGTTATCGGTTGACAATAATATAATATTGTGTTATCACCGATATTATTATTGGTTAACAATAGTATAAGGTTATGTCATCACCAATATTACTATCGACTGCTTCAATAACAATAGCACATTGATTCAACATCAATTGGAATAAACGACTTGTTTGTTATGAAGGGTCACGTTAATGATAAGACATGACTCATTAATGAGTCACGACTTATCATTCACGTGATATATATATA
>MU224130.1:1277543-1288375 GCA_018584345.1 Thuja plicata | reverse complement strand
TATATATATATATATATATATGCAAATTGAAAGTTGACTAAAACATATTGAAATCGAACATAGTGTATTCAACAATCTGCATACAAAGAATTTAATTAGAAGATTGTACATTCACAATAAATTCATAAAGAAATACAAAAGCTATAATTATCATTTGAATAGAAGTTTGATTAGCATTTACATGATATCAGAGCCATGTTAAAGAAGGTCCAAGAAGCTTTCAAACTTAAGGCATTTAAATATAATTTATAGCACATCACATTTCCATGGCAAGCGTTATCAGATTTGAGTCATTCATAAAAGAAGACAAGACATAACCAGAGAATGATCCAGAGAAAACTACATGGATAGAATGAAATGATAAGGCCATGAAAATCATAATCGATGGAGTTAGAGATCATATTGTACCACTCTTGACAAAATTTGAAACGACATATCACATGTTCAAAACACTTGTAAGCACTTATGAAATAAATAGTGCCAGCAAGACCTTAGCCCTGAAGAGAGAGATTAACCATATAAGTATGAACAAAGTGAATCAATCAACTCATACTTTATGAGAATCTCGGCTCTAAGAGATCAACTGTCAACACTTGGGTACCAGATAGAATGTAAGAAATTATCATTAATTGACTTAGATGGTCTACCTAACTCATGTGAGACATTTGTTTCAGGCATCAGTGCTAGGTCTAAATTTCCAAAATTTGACCGGCTAAGATCATATTGTCTCCAAGAAGAATCAAGACTAGTAAAGAAAGGACTCAAGAAGAAAACTATTGATGAAGATCTTCATGTATTAAATGTAAATTCCTACAAGAAAGAATAGAAGACACATTTCAAGAAAAGGAAAAACAATCATGGGAATGGTAAATCCAAGAAAGATGTGTCAAAGGTACAATGCTTCAAATGCGATCAGTTTGGACACTATGTAGTAAATTGTCCATACAGAAAGCATCAAGCCTCATTTGCCAAGGTAAAGAAGACTAAGGAAGAGCATGAATCCGAGAAGTTTGTATTCTACTCCGCACTTTCAAATCAAGTCTCTAATAAAAATACATGGGTCATAGACAGTTGTTCCTCAAGACATGTTACTGGATACAGAGCTATTAGATTCCATGGTGGAAGAAACTGACGAGGAAGTAACTATTGGAGATGACTGCACATCCAATGAAAGGTGTTGGAACTTGCACTATTAAACTGAAGTCAGGCATCTCTATTCAACTCACCGGGGTATTGTTTGTTCCAGGTATCAAAAGAAATCTAGTCTCCATATCTGCACTTGAAGATAATGGATACATGGTAACCTTCATGGATGATAAAGTATTGGCATGGCCAAAGAACTCTACTACTAAGAAAGCACAAACCATAGGTAAGAGACAAGGTTATTTGTACGAGCTATGTACAAAACCAAATCTAGCCCTTATTCATGAAATTGCAGATTCTAATGAAATATGGTATAGGAGATTAGGACAACTAAATTTTAGAGCCCTATCTTCCATGGAAATATTAGTCACAAGATTACCAAAACTTAAACAATACCACTCTGGGACATGCAAGGGGTGTGCCTTAGGCAAAAACACTAAGGGATCATTTCAGAATAGTTCTAGCAAAACAAATAATGTATTAGAATTAGTCCATTCAGATTTGTGTGGGCCCATGTTTGTCCCTTCATCATGAGGGTTTCTATATTATGTAATCTTTGTTGATGATTTCTTCAGGAAGACCTAGATCTATTTTTCTCAATGTAAAGAATCTGAGGAGATCCTTAAAAGATTTAAGGAATTCAAGTCCCTTACTGAAAACTCCTCTGGAAGAAAAATAAAAACCTTAAGGACAGACAACAGGAGGGAATATACATCATATATGTTTAAAGAGGAGAAGCCTCTAATTCTGCAGTATACGTACAAAATAGATATCCACAATCTCATATTGATAATAAAACTCCTGAAGAGGTTTTCACCGGTACAAAACCAAACATCAGTCACTTAAGGATATTTGGTTGTCATGTATAAATACATGTGCCCAAAGAGAAATAACAAAACTAGAACCTTCAGGAAGAAAGGGTATTTTTGTAGGTTATAGTGAAACCTCAAAAGCTTACCTAGTATATGTGCCTGGTCAGAAACAAGTTGAACTAAGCAAAGATGCAATTTTTGAGGAGGATATAACATTCAAAAGAGCTACAAAATTTGTTGAGCCAAAAATTCAAACTTCTCCCATAGAACCAGAAAAGCAAATTGCTCCTAAGATTCAGAGGGAGTATCCTGAGGAAGAAGAAAATGATGAACCAAGCACATCCTTGAAAAGTCCTAAGAAGAAACCTCTCTGGGCAACTAAGATAATAGAAGAAGAAAATTCCTACGGAGCTCCTTCAGGAACTTTTAGAGAGAGTAAAAGACCCACAAGATTATCTAGTTACATAGCCCTAATGAGTGAGCTCTCAAAATTAGAACCTGCAAATGTTTCAGAAGCTCTTCAGCAGCAAGTATGGAAAGATGCCATGGTAGAGGAATATCAGTCCATCCTGAAGAATGATGCATGGGAAATTGTAATCTAGACCTAAAGAGAAATCAGTGGTCTCCTCCAAATGGTTGTTTAAGATCAAGCATGCTACATACAACAATATAGAAATGTACAAAGCAAGGTTCGTAGCTAGAGGTTTCTCACAAAAGGAAGAAATTGAATATGAAGAAACTTTTGCTCCAGTTGCCCGATATACTTCAATCGGAGTTGTTCTAGCCATTGCAACTACAAAGGATGGAAAGTACATCAAATGGATGTTAAGACCACATTCCTAAATGGAACTATTGAAGAAGAAGTCTACTTAGAGCAACCTGAAGGATTTGAGATCCATAATTCAAGAACACATGTGTGTAAATTAAAGAAAGCCCATTACGGACTTAAGCAGGCTCCCAGAGCTTGGTATGAGAGAATTGACAATTACCTCATGAGATTAGGATTCTCCAAAAATGATGCATACCCAAATCTCTACTTCAAGCAAAGCAAAGGTGATATGCTAATATTAATATTATTGTTACCCAAGATTACAACATACAAAAGGACAAACACAAATAGGAAAAGATTGCATTTTTAGTAGAGTCCAATTGACATTATCTTTCAGGTATTGTTAATCTACATTTTATTATTGCATTCATTGGCAAATGTCACCATTGTACTCTAAGTATTGATTAGATTTCTGAATTTCAAATTTATAATTGATCAATTACATTGTACATTCAAACTGAATGTAAAATACAAATGTCTTTTCATGTTTCACATTTCATGTCAATTAAAAGAGTACATTTGCAGAATAGAAAAACATGATAAAAGTATGGAGTAGGGGTCCCATGCATTGCCTTGATGTATGTTGGTTGTCAGCTGGTTGTCTGTCAGGTTCTAGGTCTCCAAGTCCAGGTCCGCATCTTCATTAGGTCTTTAGGGTTTCACCTACATCACGAGAGAGAAAAATGGTGTTAGATCCAACTAGATCTAAGCAATGCAAAAGACACAAACAACATACAATCAATTCTTTAATGTTGCATATCAATTTGACAAAATCAATGCAACAATGAAATATACATCCACATTAAGTGAAATATAGTATTAAAGGGACTTGTTTTCTAAACATGAAACCTTTTACTATTAATGATCATTCTTATGTATATTGTTCTTGTTTTCACAATCAAATATCTGAATGAAAGGGACTTAGTATTTCCATCTGAGAAATCTTTTTCAGAATTAGGGAAACCTATTAGTTCAACAAACACAAACAAACCAACCAATATTCATGAATGAATGCCATCCTAGATGACACTCACACACATATATTAATTGGTTCATTTTGTCTGCTAACTTAACAGATTGATTGGTGATATGTGTGCAAATAGGTGGATGTGAAACTGAATGCAGATAACAAAAGAAATGCAATCAGTGTCACGAGCCCGTGCTCGAACTTCACATAAGCCATTATATACAAGAAAGGTTGTTTACATCTCAAGAGGTTACAGTTCATGCTCATAAAGAAGGAGAAGATGCAGATGCATGAAAGAGCCAATAATGCTGTAGGAGACACATGAGCAATCATGGGTTCTTAATAAACTGGAATATGCATAAATGGTAGGGTAAGATGTTCACTGTCATAATGCAAATGAGAAATGGAAGTAATGTTGTTACAGTAAGTATACAAATGCAGAAAAGACATAAGAGTTCATTTTAAAAAATCAATATTGGAAAATACATGCATGGTTGTCAATCATGTTGCCATCATTTCTATGTTATGAAGTATTGTTGTTTATGCTTATAAAACAGTAAGGTATGCAAAAAATGATGATACATAACAAAATTGATGGTTTGTAAAGAAGCTGCAAGTAAAATGAGCAAGAATTGCAATAACAGTGTGTTCATGTGCTTTGATAAAGTGAATATTCATAGGAAACAACTACATGGTAAGCAAGCAAGAAACAGGGTATGTTCTTCATCTAAGAGAACTCAAATGATGTTGTAATGATTCACGATAAAAAAAGGGTACAGTATCCATGCCCTCAATGCAAATTTCAAAGATATCTTTATGCAAAATATTGATCAAACTATCTTATGCTGGTGTATTGAAATAGAAGTGATATGTGTATCCATCAATGGGAGTAATGTTGTTTCAGGTACAGTGTGCATATTTGAATAAAATTGAAGTAAACGGTGTAGTTATACACTATTTCTTACATAGAAGGACTGCATATTTCAAAATGATCAAACAGTAGTGGATGGGAATAAAGCATAAAAAAACAATGATGCATATCAAATATGTCATATTTTCATAAAAGATGCTCATGGTTTCACCAGTGGAACAGTTTGGTACTTATTTTTATAACATTATAAGCATGCTGGAAAGGAAATTTTTATGTGTTTTCAGACAGAACAAAGAGATAGAGTTCAGCCTGGATAGAGGAGCATGTTTTGTGCTTACAACAGTGTTGTTGTGTTTGAAAACATTAAGTGGTATGCTTTTAAGCATAAAAGACAGTCATGAAAAAAGCCCGTGGTCTTATTACAAATCAAGACATCAACAAAGTTGCACATCTTCAAGTTCACTTGCAGATTTACAACAAACAGCCATGTGGGTATTCTTGTTTTTATTGCTATTCATTAAAGAAAATGGCAGCAAAACAACTTAAGTGACAACAAAGCTCAAAGTCAAGTAGTATTTCATGCTACAATTGAGGATTCGATACAAGAAACAAAGCAAGAGAAACCCTATTTTGTTGCCTAAAAAGATGTAAATCTTTTTAAAAACCCAGAAAAGATGGAGGTGTTAGACCTCTAGAAGCTTGGTAATATAAAAAAAAATCTCAGTTATCGACTACAACAGTGCATCTATTTCATATTAAAGTTGCAATGAATGAGAGTGTGAGGGTCACTTATTCGGAGATAAGATGCAAGAAGATGCCAAGTATCGCGAGTATAGGCCAACAGAAGAGTGGAGCCTGAGCTCTTTAGAGTTTCAAGCAGAAGTGGCCGCGGTCAAAGATGTTTCTTTCCCAACTTCATTCATGATACACCATAAACTGGGGATGAGTCTGAAGCTGTGGCTAAGATATGCCCAGTTTTGAGACCGAATTCCATGGGTAGTGCTACACCTCTCAACCACAGCTTAGACTTAGTCCAAGCTTACGGTGGTTGTTAAAACCATCAGCTTCAAAACTCGAGTTCAAAGCATGCATCCAACGCCATATGTCATGGCATTGAAACGTTCAAGTCCGAGCTGTTCTAGCATCTCCCAAGTCACGGGAGTTAACTTACTGTTAAAGCCTGAGTTCGAGAAAACAAAAGACCCCAAACTCCAGCATTATCAAAGAAGAAATCAATAGAAGGCGCCATGTGTTATGGAAAATCAAACTCAAACTTATTTTTCCTCATAGAGCCCGAGAAGCCCGAGCTTCTTTACACAAATTTGAAGCAGATACAGTGCCAGTGATTATGGTTTCCAAATTCAACATGGCGGCGCCACAGAGAAAACCCTAAGTGTTTTGAGACAAATGAACATTATGCAATGTGTTTTACCCAATTTTTGAATCCACTGTCAAAGATGGAGTTAATGCATTGTCAGTTAGCAGTGCCTCGACATTCCCCAAGCAGTGCCATGACAGTACTTGTGGTGCCACGAAGACAATAGTCTATCCTTTTGGTGGGTGTGTTTTGTGTCAGCTATGAGCTGTTGTCAAGCTGAAGTTACCTCAACTTAGCTATATTGTGGTCGAGTTACTAGAGGGTTAGGGTTTGTTCATATATTGTGGTCGACTTAATGGAGTTAGGTTTTCTTACTATGTTGTCGGGTTATGTGTTGGGGTTTATGCAGTTAGGGATTATGCATATGTTATGCTTTTGTAATAAAGTTGGTGATTTGTATAAAAAGATGTATATCTTTTATGTACCAACTTTAGGGGCCATGTTTTAGGGCTTGATTTTAGGGCACTTATTAAACTTTTTTTTCAATAATTTTCTATTTTGGAGGATTTTTGGAGGGAGAAGTATTTTCAAAAAATTGGGCCATAGGGGCTATATAGTGGGCTGGTTACTTCATATTCAGGGAGTTGCAGATTTTGGAGAGAGGGCATATAGTGAACTTTTTGTTCCTAGATGTTTTGGAGACCAATTTTGTAACCACACTTTGTCAGATTTTGAGGAGAATAAAGCATATGATTCATTGCTCTACATACTTTTGAGTTTTAATTTCAGCATCTTGTTTTCATCTTTCTTTGCAAGTGTTTATTTAATTGATATCCAAGAGAAGTGAGTGTATACATATTCCTTCTCAAGGAGATCAACAATTCAAAGCCTCGTAACGAATCTGTATGTTTGTTGACTAGTCAAGCTATTTGTGGTTTAACCCTAGTAGTCAGACTTGTGAGCCTATATGTTGAGTAGAGATATTAAGTATCAAGCCTTTGGTATATGAGTTGGAGTTATTGTTTTATCTCTCAAGCAAAGTCTGCATCCATTTTTGGTGTATCACCTCAGTTTTACTTTCAAGTTTTTGTTTTTAGAAGTTTCCTTCTTCCCTTTTCACATTAAGTTATCAGTCAGGGGGTGACATTCCACATCAAATAGGAACCGGTCTAGAATCCAGAGACTCCTTCTCATTCATAGTCCACCCACAACTAGAGAAGGTTTCCATTGTTAGGATAAAATACTGTCGAAGCCCCAATGCCTGAGTTGGGGTGGTAATTCTAAACCTGAACAATTATATGTTGACGATATGTTGATTACAGGAGAGAATCACCTAATTGATCAGTGCAAGAAGGAACTAGCCTCAGAATTTGACATGAAGGACTTGTTGGTTCCCAAATTAACAGATTGAAAATCCTATGAGCTTTCCTACTCAATGGTGTGATTATCCAACTATCTTGGCCAACGAACAAGAGTGATTGATTATGATCTTCCTCCCCTACTCTTCAGGCTCTACAGAACCAAGGTGGGTGAGCCTATACCTCAACCAAACTTCTTGGCTTAAGGCTTTTTATAGCAGATAACAATTATACATTAAATTTGGGTGATCTCTCAAGATGGCAAGTGAAATCTTAAGATAGATCGAATTGTGAATATCACAACTATTAAATATTTGAATTCTGTGAGAGTGCTTTAACAAGATGCTAATGAAAGAATGTTTTAAAATAATGTATTATTTGGTTTGAAATAAATATTGATGACTACTCTCTGCTTGCAATTTTCTCGAACAGATACTTCAACTTAAGGATTATAGATCAGTGCCTTTCTTCTATTGGGAAATAGAGACAATTCCTTCTTTAATCATATCTACAACTAAGTGAGACAGAGAACACCACCTAAATGCTCCTATCAACTGCTCCTCTTCAATGTCTTTGATTATTTTATTATGCTACAATCAGTCTTATTGAATTTAACCCAAGCTTAATGAGTCCAATAAGATAGAATTAATAGTGCCTAATAATTCTAATGATCAAATTGCAGAATAACGAGAATAATTTCCAAACATAAATTTTTAAGGCAGCTTTATCTTCTGGAGATAGAATCACAAAGGACTGATCAATTGGGAACGATCAAATCCATAACTACAAATTAGAGAAAATACTAATTTATATTAATGCTTCATAAAGTCTTCTGTACAATAGATCACTTGCAGAAAGTGTAGTAGGAAATAATAAGTTTTTTACATTGTTGATGATTTACATTTTACACCACATATATATGTGGATGAATTGTTTTCACACCCCTTTAGGGTGAAAAGACACCACCCTATGTTAAAATTAAAAAACTTCTTTTGAAAATACTAATCAACAAATTAACTAATAACTACCTATCTTTCGGATTTGGCTTTGGTCGAAAACCCAAAACACCTCATGAAAAGCTAAGATTTTGACTGGAGCTTGGAAGTTGGATTTCCTGAACTGGGTCTTTTATATATTTTCAATGTTTGATCATTTTCATTCTCTGTCGACATCATCTTTACAGCAGGTCAAAATTCCAGCATCTCTGAAACCATCGCTTACATAATTTTGATTGTTCCTGTCACAGAGCTTCCTTCCTTAATCCCTCAACTTTTAATTGAAAAATAATATAATTTTATATCCCATTTCATGTGCTCAATCATATCATCAATTATTGGGCATAGAGTTTAGGATGCCATTTTTAAAGAGTTTTATCACTATATAGGACTCCAATTTTTGCCAAAAATTTAGAGTTCCAACAGGGTTTAGGACTATTGCACTACTACCTTGGTTTAGAAGTCTGGCAGAAATACGATGGCATTATTCTAAATCAAGAAAAGTACATCATTGATATATTGAAAAGATTTGACATGATGAACTGTAGACCGATGTCATCATCCATGGAGACAAACCTTTACAAGTTGAAGGACGTAGTAGCAGATTCTCAGTCAGCTGATCCCACTCTCTACTGACAAATGATTGGATCATTGATGTACTTGGTCAACACAAGACCATATATCTGTTATGCAATGAATGCTTTGAGCCAATTCATGTGTGAACCTAAGGAAATACATCTTGTCGTCGTGAAGCATATAATGAGGTACCTTCAAGGTACTCTAAATTATGGACTCAAATATGAAAAGGTTGTCTTAGATCTTCATGGATTCATTGAATCAGATTGGGTTGGAAGTGTGACCGATTGAAAGAGAACTTGAGGGTGTTGCTTCAGTTTAGGATTGACTATGATATCGTGGATTAGCATAAAACAATTGTCAGTGGCACAAAGCTCTACAAAGGCCGAATATATCGCAACATCAATGACTGCTAGAGAAGCAATATGGCTCAGAAGACTAATTGTAGGATTATTCGACGAACCACTAAAAATTACTATCATCCACTGTGATAACTAGAGTTGCATCAAGTTATCAGTGAATCCACTATTTCATGATAGATCTAAGCACAGAGAGATTCTTTACCACTATGTGAGACACATGGTAGAAAGGAATGTGATCCAGTTGGAATATATCAGTACAGGAGATCAAACAACAACTATCCTTACCAAACCACTCCCCAAGGTGAAAGTTGATCGCTTCAGGAAAAATCTTGGTATGGTTAAAATGTAAAATTTTGATTTGTACTAATATAATAAACATGTTTAATGTGTAAACTTCTTTTTTCATATGTGTGACTTTATGACTTTATGGGTCCACCCATCCTGTGTGCATTTCTAAAAGGTGACGAATTTTTAGTTAATGAACACTTTCATTTAACATTATAAGGTGACGATCTTGTAATGTTGATATCATGTTAACTTGATATCATATTGATTCATGGATGTGCCATGATTCGTTATGGTAGACATTATGTGATGTAATGTCAGTGCACATACCATAATAGGGGTATATAAGGAGAATATAATGTTCTTGAGCATATTATATCCTTCATATCACGAGTTAGATGATATGTAAAACTTGGTATCACGTGTTAGGTGATTCCTCATATCACATGCTAGGTGATATATAAAACTTGGTATCACATGTTAGGTGATTCCTCATATCACATGCTAGGTGATATGTAAAACTTGGTATCACATGTTAGGTGATTCCTCATATCACATGTTAGGTGATATGTAAAACTTGGTATCACATGTTAGGTGATTCCTCATATCACGTGTTAAGTGATATGTGTTATTGTGTATTGCATATGATGCATATTCACAAGTAAGGTGAAATATATACACATCATTATGAGAAATGTGATGCACTATAAAACTGATTCTATTCATTACACTATATCTTCCCTAGCTAAGTGGGAGTGTTGAAATAAGATAGTGTCGATCAGATATATATGAATGAGAATATACAATACATATATGCATATATATTAACGTATGTATATAATAGTTATGACTATTATTATACATACATTAATGCATATACATATACATATTTATGATGATACAAATTTCTCATCTTATAAATATCGATTATCATTAGTGATATATCGATAACCATTGATTATCATTAATGATAAATATTGATGATCATCGACTTATTTATTTATGAATGTCGACTTAAATGTATACTGATTAGTATCGGTTGTGTTATCACCGATATTGTTATCGGTTCACAATAGTATAATATTGTGTTATCACTGATATTATTATCGGTTGAAAATAGTATAAGGTTATGTCATCATCGATATTACTATCGGTTGCTTCAATAATGATAGCACATCGATTCAATATCGATTGGAATAAAAAATGAATCGTTTGTTATGAAGGGCCACATTAATGATAAGACACGGCTCATTAATGAGCCACGACTTATCATTTACGTGACTCATCACACACACACACACAAACATATATATATA
>MU224130.1:1264813-1277475 GCA_018584345.1 Thuja plicata | reverse complement strand
TATATATATATATATGCAAATCGAAAGTTGGGTGAAACATATTGAAATCAAACATAGTGTATTCAACAATCTGCATACAAAGAATTTAATTAGAAGATTGTACATTCACAATAAATTCATAAAGAAATACAAAAGCTATAATTATCATTTGAATAGAAGTTCAATTAGCATTTACATATAGGATTATTTGGAACTATGTAGTTATGGTTCAAAAATAAATAAATAAAATGTAAGAGGTAAAAATTTATTAAATGTAGAAACCATTATTCACAACCTTAGATACATATTAAGCCCTAAGAATGGGTATGAATAAGAACATCAAAATATAAGTTAAATGATATATCAATTAATTTGGATCTATCATTAGCTATGTGTAGTATATTCTCATGATGTTCCTTGTCTAATATCCACTTATGATGCACACATGCATGTGACACACTACAAAAGCCATTTTGGTTGCAAATATTGGGTGAGTTATGCACTTTATTGCGAGGTCCATAACCAATGAAATAGATTCTATTATGAATAAACTTTTATTATTTTCTATTATGAATAAGCTTTTATCATCTCAAATATGATCCCTACAAGACAACTAATCTTATGGAAAATATTGTACCCTTACTTTTTCTAGATTTATTTTCCTCATATTTCTTCTACGTTAGAGAAAGTAATTCAAATTCTCTAAAATTTTAGCTTATGTAATTACTAGAATACTTAAACACACAAACAAAGAGAAATAATTATTAATATAACACACGTTTTTTTCTCACCAAGTATAATTATCATGAAACTTTTTTCTAATCAAGCCCAATATATGGTCATAATCAATTAAAATTATTGGAATATGTTTATAGTTGTATCTTCCCCTTTTCCATATGTAACAACCACAACATAAGGCACTACTATCTATTCACATACATAACCATGACCTTGGTTAGTACACATGGATTGGTACACAAATATGATTATTCCTTCATTCAAAGCAACTATTTTGATGGTTTATATACTCATCATAGAATATATTGGACTATTATCATCTATCATTTGTTAACAATGCATTATTCTTTCATCGTCTCTTACATAAAAAAAAAACCAATCAAGTTTATGCTCAAACGTTAAAGATATTATTCTGCATACAATTTTAATTTAATAATATAAATACAACTTTATTTGATTCATGTTTGATCACCCAAAATATTCTATATAGAGGTTAATTCTTCATGAACTTATGTTCACCTCATGTAAAATATTTCTACTAAAAAAAACTTCCAAACATGGGGCTTAGAAGTTGATAAAACTGACAGAATGCAAAAACAATGTCGTGACAATTTGAAACGTGAGGTACAACTATCTACTTAACAACTCTTTTCCCATTCTTACGTCCTTTCCACCAAGATCCATTAAAAATACTTAAAATAATGCTACACAAAGTGTGTTGTCCTCTTTCTCATCACCAATATAAAGTTGACACTCTTCTTAATGACTTGGGGATAATTACTCTCATTCACATGCAAGCATATTTATGCATACTAATATACACATATAACATACTAGTCATCTCATCTATATGATAATATTATGTTTGATTCTTATTTCGGCTAGAAACTAAGTAATTCTATACAAATTTTCTTGGCATATTACAACTAGATAGACGATTTTGAAGTTTAATTGCAATCACTGTTTAGATACACAGTTCTTAGCAAGATCAAAGACATTAAAACTATTTGTTTGCTTTCCCACATTTCGTATCAGAGCAAAAACCTGTTATGTGGTATTATGCAGTTTGAGAGTGTGTTTTCTACTGGGGTAGTTCGTAAATGCATTTGCACAAAATATGAAAGCACAGACAAGATTCATGTAAAAACCGATGTCTCGACAACATGGGCCACATGGGCAAAATCCATAAGACCAAAGAGTTGGTCAACTAAGTCAAACGTCGAAAGTACAAGACGACAAAAAAAAAGATTTTCCTTGAATTTAAAGAAAGAAAACAAGGTTCGACTAAAACTGTCGAACATATTATGCGACACATGAGTCCATAATAAAGAAGAGTGTCAACTAACTGTCGAAAACAACCCAATAACAAACATGTCATAATACATTAAAGACATTAACAAAATTTGACCAACTTGTCGAAATAACATCTACAAAAGAGAAACTTTGACCAAACTGTCGAAGTGCATCAAACACGAGATCTTATCTTACAAGGAAACAAATATTTTACAAGAGTCATCGATTGATTGTCATAAGAGTGCACATATCAATACAATAGACCAATGGTCAATATGAAGAACCATAACATGCTATATATGATGACCTTCCTGACACGAGCTCCAGAGACGTGCTGCACACAAACATCAGGGTGAGAATATTGTGGGAGTGCGTTTCCACCCTACCACAAAGTTTTTACGCTTTCCTGAAATCTTTCTTGACATGAAAGCTACCTAGCCCAGCTAGAGATAGTCTAACAAAGTAAAACTGACTGAAGTAATGGAATTGTGTGACAAGATACATCCATGTTCGAATTACAATAAACACATCATGGATGTCCAAAAGCATTTCTAAATAAAAATGGTTCCATTTCACAAATATGGATAATGTTGTGCAATATTCTTACTTAATGCATAGTACAACATGTTTCGTGGGTGTATTCAATATACATAAATAACTTAAGTAAAAATTCTTCCTTTAACTATCAAATCTGTCAAGTTCAAAGTTTCACCAGTATCTATCTGGTTCAAATGGTAAGTATAACTCGGTTTCATACTAGTTCATGGAGAAAACTAAAGAATGCATAATAGGTAAAAATGTATACTTCACTTCAAGGTATTCATGGAAATTCAAGATATTCAGGAAGCATAAACATATATCAAATGAATAATTATGCCAACAATTTATAAGCCCTTGCTTGGCTTTCATACACATTCTTATTAACTCCTTGATCATTCTTATATAGAGAAGTAAATACTATCACAACATTTTTTTTACAACATGCTAGAATTCACAAGAATACGTCTACACATCTATTCTTTGAGTAAACAAATTTCTTGGTTGTCTAGTGCATCATTTATAGACGCATTTCTAATAGTGAATGTGGCAAATGTGGATGGATTACTGAAGCATCCTACCATAGCTAAATGCACCACCTTGCATACCTAGCTAATATTGAAGTACATTTTACAATCCAATTTTAATCACAATGCCATTAAGTAATTACATTCACGAGGATATCATAAGGTAACATAAAGCATCCAAAAACAAGAATTAATCAGACATAGGTAAACATTCCTCCATCTAGGAATATGCATGATACATTTTTAGGTAATTACGAACCCTTAACGAAAATGGAGCTAATAAACTCTGCCTCCTTCTCTCATGTTTCTTAAATAGGTATTATGTGATTCATCCTAAAACAAAAGTTCTTGGAAAACAAAAATTCACTAAGCCTCATTTTACATTATCTATTGAGCAAAGAAATTTGCTTTATAATTGCTTACTAATTAGATCTGAAGTAAAAAAAAATGAGATCCCCATAATCCAAAAGTTGTGTTTATGGTTATATAATTCTGAAATACACATTTTCAAAGTACTTGTTCAAAACACATTAATGTAATGTCAAAAAGAAAAGATATGCCTAGGAGACGCCTAGATTCAAAATAAGGACTAGGTTTACGATAGGCATTTCCCAACGACATAAAGGCTTTTTAACAATCTCCAATTTGCAATCAACATTGGATGGGCACTATGGCTTTTTTTGCCTGAAAGTTTCTAACTTATCAAAATAAGTATTTGTTGATGTTATTTAAGAAATGATAATAGAATGTTTGTTTTCAGATTTGACATGAAAGCTACCGTTGTCTAAGCTGCCCAAAAACCATTAACGTCAACACAACTGGGTATCTAGAAATTACTGGGTTTAAGAAATAACAAAAAAAAAATACTCTACTTCAGAATAGAGTAATTCTTCAATTTCCTTCTACGTATTCCATGAAAACAACAATCTATAATAACAAAAATTATCAATTTCACTAATGAATCAACAACCATTTAATATCATTAAAAGACGATGGAAAAGGAACCTGGAAATTTGAAGATGATCTGATGAATTCTTCCTGGCAATTTTTGTCAATCTCCTCTTTTTCCCCAAATTCTCTTAAGAATGCGGTTTTGTTCTTATTTACCCCATTTGGACTGCAACAACTCCCACTTCATCAAACGTGAACTCCTCTTTGCCATGCGCTAAACTCCCTTCACTATTTGCTACGCGTTTCTTTCTTTTCCTCACTGTGCGGTGTCTCTTTTACCATGTGCTCCTTCCTCCTCTTTCTTACATGTTCTCCCTTCTCTTCTCCATGTTATGTGCTCTGATTTCCTATGTTTCCGAGTAGCTTAACTCCCCTCCAACCTCATATTCTTCTTCCCCTTCTGTCTTACTTCTGCTCCCTTCTACTCTATGCACTCCACTCCCTTTTACACCATGCGTTCTCAATCCCCTCTTCTATGCGCACTTTTTCCCTTTTTCCTAAAAGGTCACCCCAGAGATCACAACGACCATCAAATACAATGGGAGAGGTAGTGGTGGACTTGAATGCCAACCCCCCTCCCCAAGCACACACACTATGTGAAGTGGGTAGAGATAGAAGATAAAGACAAAAGAGAAGAAACCAAACTGTGCTATGACACAATAAAACTGAGTTTTATTGCCTCTCCAAATGCATTACATTCACCACTATAAATAGAGGAATACATAAATTTTGATAACCTAATGAGAACAATCTGTAAAGTCGGTGAGGTGGTTGGAGAAGACTCTGGATCGAGTAGTTAATGAAAGTCAGTAGAATTGGTGGAAGAGATCTCTGGAATGAAGGGAAAGAAAGTTCTAAATTTAACGCTCATTGAAAATCTTAGTTTGTTGGTTAGTAGAAATTAATGTCTGCCAACACTATGGAAGGCCAATAACCTTACGTCTACCCCCTTAATGCTCGTCTTTCTCTCCAACTGTCATCCACCACTCCCTCTCTAATTGTCTCTCCACCTGCATGCAAAGCTTAGTCTTCCCCTTCGTTAAAAAAACTCTCTATCATTAAAAAAACCACCACTTCCATTCATTAAACTACACAATTACCAATCCCCAAAGAATTGTTGAAACTTCAGTTGGACTAAGTGAAAGACTAGTTGTGAAATCCTTCCCCCCTTAGAAAATACATCATCCTTGATGTTTCACTCGTTTCTCTTCTTAAACCATCAAGATTTGTAAGATGCAAGTACCACACAATAAATACCTTCATTAACAAATATTTAAGACAATACAAATGTGTGTAACCATGAGGTAACATTTTTTACTAAAATTTATAACTAGAATTTAGCATTTCTTACTTGATTCTATCCTTTAAATTCATGAGCATTTCAGTAAAAGTAACACACCTATTCAAAAAAAAAATCTCAAAGGTAGAGTAGATGCACATTGAAAATAACCACCAGGTAAAGTAAACATGTACAAGCGTCAAGTAATCATCTCGTAGAAAAATTCTGAGTGTGGGAATTCCATTACCACCTTACAGTTTTACAAGGTTAGATTACCTCTCTCTAACAATATCCCCCCTCTTATAATGTGTCGTTCCATCTGTTATATACACAGGAACAACACAAAAGCATCATTTCATATTTTTATCATAACCAAAATAAAAATCTCACATTCCCTTATCTCAATGCTTTCAGAAATTGCTTACATAATACCCTTAAAGTAGCAACAAAGCACACACATACCTATGCGTATTTTACTATACCGTGATTACATAATGAATTTAGCACGTTACTGAGTGCCTTTTATCCATATTCCTGGCACACTCTTATATATATTCTCTCACAATATTATAAGCCCAATCATAATGTCAATACTTCATAGAAGAAAAGTGTTAATATTTTATATTCAAGAGTAAAATAATCATTTGAAAAATGCAAAATTTCAATTAAAATAAGCTCTAGTTCATAACTTGATCATAAGTAAGTAAATTATTCATATGTACCATCTAAGTCATGGTACTCAGTAAGTAGTAAAATTTATCCATCCATACTCTCAATTCACCTGTAAATGTTAGTGGATCCAGTCTTCCATTTATGTGACCTAGGTCCTCATGCCCATCTCGTCACAAAAATATTTCAAAAGAAAAATTTAACTCATTTCATCATAAGCAATATGTCTTTATTTCCAAGATAACATGTGAGTCAACATATGTTACATCTTAACACAAATAAGCGTTCTAATTTTCGCTATGTAATGTAACTATGCTTGATTCTGGGATAGACATTCCTATACATCATGATAATTTATCATTACTTAAAAATAAATACAAGTATGTCATACATCAAGAGTATACATCTAGAGAAAGATCATTAGGATCAATTAGGTAACAAGATACATAAATGTCATTTGAAAAATGTCATATAAAGACTGAACCTAATCCAATAAAATGCCACATAAGTAAAACATGCTAGAAATTCTCTACTGTCAATTCCATAGTCATAGTTGGTCAATCGCTATAGATTAATCGACAAAAAATCTCAAAACAAGTAATCATGTACACAATATGAAATAATATCATGAATGCCATCAGACAACTGTCCATCTGCATGCTCTGGTCTCCTAAGCCATCAAACACCTGTCCATCTGCAAATCTCAAGACGGGAGTGTGGTTTAGGGCACTTTTCTGCCCAACCACAAAGCCTTACAGCTCCTTGGGATTCTACCTACTCGCAAAATTGCCAACCCTATAGCCTATAAAAATACAAAAGGCAGGGGGTATTTGGTGCATCCGTGAAACTAACTACTTTCCACATAAGTCTAAATAGAACTAATCATGAATGTGGCATTGAGATGAAGCATAGGCATCATATTTAAGAAAACATATGCAAACAGCTTTGGCCAAAGCATTTTAATACCAGACTTCTACTGGCAGATAGAGTGAAAAAGTAAATATCACTTCTACCTTTCCCTGTTTCACCCACATTCAGCACCCATCACTGGAAGGTAAGCTTTCCAATTCCCTCGTATAGTAAGTAAAATAATGCAACTCATGCATATCACATACTTTCTTTTCATATAATAATGTACCAATTAGATACGTGGAAATCACAAAACAAGTCAAGTATTCAAGAATCATGCTTTTCATCATGAAGAATCACATACACATAGGCAATCACATATTTTGAGCCATCTGATCAAATAAAACCTAATACATAAGAAGGAGGAGGTTTTGACCATTCTATCAAGAACACCCACAGTGTATCATTACAAAAATAATTCTATTCCATTATCATCAAGAAATGTCGACCTACTCGTCGAACATCAAGTTAAAATACCTCAAGTATAATTTCACACAATGTCTCATGCATCATTATCCATGTGCTAGTGATATCATATTAGAGTCATAAATTGTACATTTGACATGGATTCTATCATCTCAAGGATATCCATCCAATGCTCCTTATAGCATCAAAAACTTACATCAAATGCATATAGATCAATGTATATTATTTCATGCAATGCATAACTACTATTTACAACCATGTTCCTTCTAATGTTCTTTAACATTTCATAACTGATAAAACATATTTCAACAAAATATGAATGCAAGAATAAGAATGGTATGTTCTTCGCAATCTACTCCCTTATACATCCTATCAATGTTCCACACTGAACATGATAGAGAACATCACTTCACATCACATGACTAGCAACAAAGAGCACACATCCCAGCCATCTCCAGATCATAAGAAATATCAAAATCAAAGTTTACAAATTTCAACTCGAAATCCCAAAGATGTGCAAAATCAATAGAAATAAATGTGAACAAGAACCACATTTGATAAATACACAAAATTTGGTGGCTAGATAGTGACAAGAAAAACATAAAATTCAAGCTAGTCCTTCATCACTTTCAAAGTTGAAAATATCATAACCAAATGAAATCCAATTCACAAATACAGAGTGACTATCACTAGCCACAAAGAGGGAGTAGAAGCTACACAACATCTTATGTCCAAGGTGTGCTAAAGAACATGACCATACACCTAGAAAAAGTATATCTCATAGATTACATCACTATGTAATGGCACATTCTATTTGTCCATACAAAATAAGCTTTTTAAGTCTTTCATTTTTCCTTCCTCAGTCTCATGCAATCCTAACTGCAAGATGAAACATGCAAATGCAGTTACTAACTTTCCAAATAAATTTCTTTTTATACATAACGTGCTAGGATCATTTCACTCATATCCTAGTGCAAAAGTTAATCATCAGTTAACTACATAATTAAATCAAAGAGATTCACCTTCCTTCTTGCTTCACACATGCTAAGAAATAGACATTTAACTTAAGTGCATCACTCACACCCAATAGATTCTACAATTTCTCACTCATTATAGATTATTCAATTTCAAACAGAATTGCAATTGCATCAATTTGAGGTACACAACTTACCAAGCATTTCAAAAATATTGCCTCTTTACAGTTTGAAGAGAAAGCAATGACAATAAGTAACCTCACACACATAAGAGGTAAAGTCCTCCAAGTGACTATTTCCACTTCTATAAATCAAAGCAAGAGACATCCTTTCCTAGCTTGTCAAGAGTAACCATAACTGGGAGACTCAACCATCTACCCAAGGAATTAACACTTACATTCCTAGTCCAAGCTTTAGTTGACTAACAGTTTGTGCGACTAAGGGTCACAACTAAGCATAGCGAACTCAAGGCCCTAAAGTGGAACCCAAAGATTTGATACCATATGGAAAAACTTATGTCTCAACAACATGGGCTAGATCGACAAAATCCATAAGACCAAAGAGTTGGTCAACTAAGTCAAACATTGAAAGTACAAGATGACAAAAAAAAAATATTTTCCTTGACTTTAAAGAAAGAAAACAAGGTTTGACCAAAACGGTCGAACAAATTATGCGACACATGAGTCCATAATAAAGAAGAGTGTTGACCAACTATCAAAAACACCCCAATACAACACATGTCATAATACATCAACATAATTCGACCAACTTGTCAAAATAACATATACAAAAGAGAAACTTCGACCAAACTGTTGAAATGCATCAAACACGAGATCTTATCTTACAACGAAAAATATATTTTACAAGAGTCATCGAATGACTATCATAAGAGTGCACATATCAATACAATAGACCAATGGTCGATATGAAGAACCATAACATGCTATATATGATGACCTTCCTGACATGAGCTCCAGAGACCTGCTGCACACAAAACATCAGGGAAAGAATATTTTGGGAGTGTGTTTCCACCCTACCACAAAGTAGTTACGCTTTCCCGGAATCTTTCTTGACATGAAAGATACCCAACCTAGCTAGAGATAGTCTAACAAAGTAAAACTGACTGAAGTAATGGAATTGTGTGACAAGATACATCCATGTTCGAATTACAATAAACACATCTCGGACATCCAAAAGCATTTCTAAATAAAATTGGTTCCATTTCACAAATATGGATAATGTTGTGCAAGATTCTTACTTAATGCATGGTACAACATTTTTCATGGGTGTATTCAATATACATAAAGAACTTAAGTAAAAATTCTTCCATTAACTATCAAATCATGTCAATTTCAAAGTTTCACCAGTATCTATCTGGTTCAAATGGTAAGTATAACTTGGTTTCATACTAGTTCATGGAGAAAACTAAAGAATGTATAATAGGTAAAAATGTATACTTCACTTCAAGGTATTTATGGAAATTCAACATATTCAGGAAGCATAAACATATATCAAATGAATAATTATCCCAACAATTTAAAAGCCCTTGCTTGGCTTTCATAACCATTCTTATTAACTCCTTCTTGATCATTCTTATAAAGAGAAGTAAATATTATCACAACATTTTGTTTACAACATTCTAGAATTCACAAGAAGATGAGTAAACAAATTTCTTGGTTGTATAGTGCATCATTTATAGAAGCATTTCTAATAGTCAATGTCGTGAATGTGGATGATTTACTGAAGCATCTTACCATAGCTGAATGCACCACCTTGCATACCTAGATAATATTGAAGAACATTTTACAATCCAATTTTAATCACAATGCCATTAAGTAACTACATTCAGAAGGGTATCCATAAGGTAACATAAAGCATCCAAAAACACTAAGTAAACTGACATAGGTAAACATTCCTCCATCTATGATTATGCATGATACATTTTTAGGTAATTACGAACCCTTAATGAAAATGGAGCTTATAAACTCTGCCTCCTACTCTCATGTTTCTTAAATAGGTATTATGTGATTCACCCTAAAACAACAGTTCTTGGAAAACAAAAATTCACTAAGCCTCATTTTACATTATCTACTAAGCAAATAAATCTGCCTTTAAAATTTCTTACTAATGAGATCTGAAGTTAAAAAAATGAGATCTCCATAATCCAAAAGCTGTGTTTATGGTTATATAATTATGAAATACACATTTTTAAAGTACTTGTTCAAAACACATTAAATGTAATGTCAAAAAAAAAGATATGCCCAATAGATGCCTAGATTCAGAATAAGGACTCAGTTTACAACAGGCATTTCCCAACGACATAAAAGGTTTTTAACAATCTCCAATTTGTAATAAACTTTGGATGGGCACTGTGGCATTTTCTGCCTGAAGGTTTCTAACTTATCAAAATAAGTATTTGTTGATGTTATTTAAGAAATGATAATAGAATGTTTGTTTTTAGAGCTGACAGTAAATCTACTATTGTCTAAGCTGCCCAAAAACCATTAACGTCAACACAGTTGGGTATCTCGAAATTACTGGGTTTAAGAAATAACAAAAAAATAAAATAAAATACTCTACTTCATAATAGAGTAATTCTTCAATTTCCTTCTATGTTTTCCATGACAACAACAATCTATAATAATAAAAATCATCAATTTCACTAATGAATCAACAACCATTTAATATCATTAAAAGATGATGGAAAAGGAACCTGTAAATTTGAAGATGATCCAATGAATTCTTCCTGGCAATTTTTGTCATTCTCCTATTTTCCCCAAATTCTCTTACGCATGTAGTTTTGTTCTTATTCACCCCATTTGGACTGCAACAACTCCCACTTCATAAAACGTTGACTCCTCTCTACCATGCGCTGAACTCCCTTCACTATTTCCTACAATTTTCTTTCTTTTCCTCACTATGTGTTCTCTTTTACCGTGTTCTCCTTCCTCCTCTTTCTTACGCTTTCTCCCTTCTCTTCTCCCTATTATGTGCTCTGATTTCCTACATTTCTAAGTAGCTTAACTCCCCTCCACCCTCATATTCTTCTTCCTCTTCTATCTTACTTCTGCTTCGTTCTACTTTGCGCACTCCACTTCCTTTTACACCATGCGTGCTCAATCCCCTCTTCTATGCGCATTTTTTCCCTTTTTCCTAAAAGGTTGGGCCAGAGATCACAACGACCATCAATTACGATGAGAGAGGTAGTGGTGGAATTGAATGTCAACCCCCCCAAGCACGCACACTATGTGAAGTGGACAGAGACAAAAGATAAAGACAAAAGAGCAGAAACCAAATTGTGCTACAACATAATAAAACTAAATTTTAATGCCTCCCCAAACACATTACATTCACCTCTATAAATAGAGGGGTACAAAAATTTTTGAGAACCTGATGAGAACAATCTGTAAAGTCGATGAGGTGGTTGGCGAAGAATATGGATTGAGTAGTTAATGAAAGTCGGTAGAATTGGTGGAAGAGATCTCTAGAATGAAGGGCAAGAAAGTTCTAAATTTAATGCTCGTTGACAATCTTGGTTTTTTGGTTAGTAGAAATTAATGTCTACCAACGCTATGGAAGGCCAATAACCTTATGCCTCCCCCTCAATGCTCGTCTTTCTCTCCAACTTACATCCACCACTCCCTCTCTAACTGTTGGTCCACCCGCGTGCAAAGCTTAGTCTTCCCTTTCATTAAAATCTCTCTCTCTCTCTCTCTCTCTCTCTCTCTCTCTCTCTCACTCTCACATTAAAAACAAAACCACCACTTTCGTTCATTAAACTAAACAGTTACGACTCCCCAAAGATTCATTGAAACTTCAATTGGACTAAGTGAAAGAGTGGTTGTGACATTTCAAAGGCATGGTCAATCGCTGGTTGCATACCAAATAGAGGAAATAATAGGATTTCATGGTTGCCGAAGCCAACAAATAATTAATATTAACTACAAAAGATGACCACTTTAAAAGGAATATAGTTTTGCAGAAATAATTCGTAGATTCTTCCAAGGTAGCTGGGAGCTTAAGTCTAATTTGCATTTAAAGATAGTTATTCAATTAATGGAGAAAGAAATGTGATGGATTCTTCAATCTTACAATCTTTGGAGATCCCGTGTAGCATGGATATAAGTTCTTAGTCATGTTTCTCTTAACTATTGAAACGAGCTCTGATGTTTGTACACACAAAAGTAGTGCACTTCTATGAATCCTTACATGCAAGGAAACTCAAGAATGAGCCCTCACAAATCGATCCATAGCTCTATGCATGGAGTTGCAAGATTTGTAAAATTGCTCTCAGCTAGAGCTATAAACTCATGACCTTGCCAATAAACCATACAACGAGAGATTCATAATGAAAACAAGGGCAAGAATGCCAATATCTCC
>MU224130.1:1170887-1247111 GCA_018584345.1 Thuja plicata | reverse complement strand
CAAAATTGGTTAGGGTTGCAAGATGCCAATTTTGGGGTGTTACATTTTGCCCCTCTTTGAATTGATGTGCGAGCAGCGCATTGATTCAAAGAATATTCTGATGCTTGAAGCACAGAAGAATAGATTTCAAAAATTGATGATGCAAAGATCGATTGATGAAGATTTTAGAGCCATCTCTAGTACAGAGCTTAACTCTCCAAAGTCTAGGTTAGATTGCCAAGACGTCGGTCAAGTAGAGTTTTCGAGGGTCATCTTCAGAATGAAGCTTGATCCTTAGGGATCTGGGTTAGATTGCCCTGATACCTAATAGATTAAGATTTTGAGAATCATCTCCAGAATGAAGCTTGATCCTCAAGGATCCGAGTTAGATTGCTCAGATACCTAATAGATTGATATCTTTCAAAAGACTGTCCCCAGAACGAGGCTCAACCTTCAGGAGTCAGGGTTAGATTGCCCCGATACCTATCCAAAAAAAAAGATAGTCAATAGAGATCTTTAGGACTATCTCCAGAACGAAGCTTAGTCCTCCAATATCTAGGTTAGAATTCCTAGACATTGGTTAGATCAAGTTTCAGAATCATCTCCAGAACAGAGCTTGATTTTCAGGAGTCAGGGTTAGATTGCCCCAATTCTCAATAGATGAGTTTTCGAGAATCATCTCCGAAACGAATCTTGATCCTCAAGAATCTGTGTTAGATTGCTCATATACTTAATAGATTGAGATTTTGAGAACCATGAACGAAGCTTGATCCTCAGGGATTTGGGTTAGATTGCCCCAATACCTAATAGATGACAAGATGTAAGGAACAAAGATGCCCTTATTGATTGTGGAGTATCCAGTTTTGACTATGAAGTACGAAAAATTGAACATTTTCCAAGTGATGAGATGCCCCTAGCAATGAAGATTTTTAAATTCAGATCGGATTGATTGGAATAGATTCAATGATGTAATCATCCTGCCCCCTCGAGAGTGAAATGGAAAGATGACACGTCATATGATGATTGAGAGAGAGAAATCACAAATAGATGTTGAATTAGAGATCAAGAAGAACTCATAACAGATTATGGAAGAATTCGGAAGATTCAGAATCAATTTCAAGAGATGTTGAGGTCCAGTTGACCAAGTTTGACTAGGGTTGACCAAAGTTGACTTTTGAGGAAAAAAGCCAAAGATTTGAGAAAATGTTGATTAGATATGATTCTGACAAGAAAGCGACGTCAGAAAGTCGACTGCATAAGCATCTAATTGCGTCGGTCCCAAAAATTTTAAAATGTGATTTTGAGCTATATAGAAGTGTTAGATTTTGATTTCGATAACGAAAATGGATTCAGAGCGGTCAAATTAGCTAGTGGTGATATTTTCACGCAAATCAGAGCACTTTTGAAAATTAGGTCAAAACCTATATATGAGTCCAAAAGGTCATTTTCAAATCATTTGCATCCGTTGACTTTTGAGAATTGAGCTCTGAGCGAAAATGGTGGTCCTCGTGAGCACTCATCATTTCGAGCGATCCAGGAGGCACAATCGGTCGACAACGTATGGACCCCCAGTAAGTGGTCGATTGACCTTTCTGTCATTTCAAATTTTGTTGCATTTGGTCAAATTTTCAATGTTTTTACGTGTTTTGAAGTACTGTTCCGCGGGTTCTCGCGCAAGGAACTAGTTTCCTCACGCAGCCCGTAATGAAGGCTCACGCGAGAAACTGCCAAAATGCAGATTCTCGCATTGGCCGGTGGGTATCCTCGCGCAGGAGGGTACCCACGTCTCGCATGGGAAACCCTTCGACAGGGGGGTTTCTCGCGCGAACAGTGATGAAACAACGCATGAGAGTCAAATGTCGCGTGATACGAAAAATTTCTTCGTGCGAAAGTCTGCTACTTCGCATGAAGAAAACTTAGTAATTTGAAAATAAAACAAGTTTGCATTGCGTCCAATAGCAATTGCGTCAACGTTAGTCCTTAGCGTAGGATGTCTATAATTCTTTATTGCTTAGTTATGCATTGATTATCTTGAATCACGAGTCGAGTATTGATCGTGCGTTGTTGTTTGTATGTCTTGCAGGTCGAGTTCCCAGACATTGCATTCAGGTCACATCATCCAGCTATCAGTGGGCTGGTGAGACAGTTGGACGATGCAGAGATTGCTCATATTGACAGTTTGGGCTGATCACATCTCTGTGAGATACTCGACATCGGGTTAATCACAGGTTACTAGGAGCATTAGTAGAGTGTTTCCATTAAAAAATGAACACCTTTCACCTTCCTCAGGGCGAGCTGACAATGATGCTGGAGGATATCTATAAGATTCTCAGGATACCCTTCCACGGTCTGAGAGTGGAGTATGAGGTACAACCGCGACTAGGGACACTAGCACTACAAGAGATCCTGCAGGACGAGCTGGTCATGGGTAGATCCATCCCATGGGAGGAGTTGATTAGAGAGTATTGGCCCAGACACTAATTAGCCATGGTTTTGGCAGCATTTCTTGGATGCTATCTGATGCCAGAATGCGGTCAGCATGGTTTTGAGTGTGGTTGGGGCTGGATGCTGTAGAGAATGCTGGAGGAGCTAATCAGATATGGGTGGGGTCAGTTTATGCTGGCCCATATGTACCATGAAATGCATGAGATCGCCTATAGAGAGGCGAAGATCATGGCGGTAGGGGTCTTTGTATTACAGGTGTGGGCATGGGAGCACATTTCAGCTACCCGACCCATATACGATGATCTGAGGGAGCAACTAGAGCCCTACATATATAGGTACAAAGGATTGATTACCTAGCCCTCGCTGGGTAAGACAGAGTAGTGACGAGCTTAGCTCGATGATCTGGTTGCGGTGACATGGCGACCATGGAGGTTGACAGAGGACAGGGACGATGCCAATGATCAGCTGGGGTATATGCTTGTTTCTCGACCTCTCTTCAGTTGAGCCATATCCATTATTGAGCAATTTCCTCTGACATGTGTCTGGCGACAGTTTGGCCAGGCACAGGAGTACTGTTCCTATGCTCATTTTCATGATGAGCTTAGGAAGGGATGGTCGACCAAGTTGGATATTGGTCGATGCATGATTGACGTACGAGCCCTAGAGCAGACTCGATGGGATTACCTAAGTGCGATTGCAGATGGAGGCATGACCCTAGAGTTTAGGGAGCATTTTGTGACTCATCCCTTCCCGCGATTCATAGATCCAGTTGGCATGGCGGTGCCAGCACAGGTAGTGCGTCCACAGGTGCCACAACAGTAGGCGCCAGTGCCTCCACCGCAGTAGGGACCACACCCACCACCACAGCAGGGGCCATGACCTCGCACGGTATAGGTCGACATACTACGATAGATGCAGATTGATCTCGGTGCGAGAAACAGTGGGAGGTAGAGCAGGAGGAGGATAGTTGCATAGCTTGAGGATGTACAGAAGAAGATAGAACAACAAGAGGGATAGCAGGAGGATATGATGGAGGAGGATCATCCTGCACAGGAGTCAGGACAGGGTTCAGTACCTGGGGATGCACCATCACAGGTGTAGGATGCCTTGCGGAGATCTAGAGAGAGTGTGTGACAGCTTGTGAGGTAGGTTGGCGACTTGTAGGTACAGGTTGTGGTGCGGGATGTGCGAATTCTTGATAGAGACCGTGAGGTACATGAGCTATGAGGGCAGTTGCAGATGAGACATGAGAAGCTATGGGTGGAGGGAGGACATCATGCTGCCCGAGCGGCCTATTATTACACAGCTTATGCGGGAGTAGTGTCGGATGAGGCATTGTAGGTGTCTATATTTTCCTCGTATGCCAGAGGATCAGAGGGTGCACAGGGACCACCGCCACCAGATATGCCTCCTCCTCCACCTCCTCCAGGTGAAGAGGGAGAGGGTCAGAGCTAGATATGATAGATGTGATAGATGAGATCATATGATGTATCCAATGGGTTGGCATCCGTGTATTGTACCACCATTTTTGAGATAGATTGTGTTCAAGTAGCACCATTTTGTATTGTATCAACACTTTTGAGATATATATATATATATATATATATATATATATATATATATATATATATATGCTTAGATGTTTAGATGAGTTAGAATGTATGCAAATGAATGAACATGTTTTGAATATATGTAAATGTATGGAATGCACATGTATGTGATGCACATGTATGTAGATGATTTATGTGAATGCATTTGTGAATGGAAATATGTAAATGCAGTGTGTAAATGATAATGAAAATGTAATTTATATGGTACTAACATCTCATGCAGGGTGTTCAGATGTGTGATAGATGCTAACCAAGAGAACATGTGAAGAATCGAGAGCGAGGATTGAACACTTGTGCAGTCGTGATGAAACTGGGACTCTAAAGAACAACTCCCCAATGTACCAATCTAGGAGAACGCAATGAAGTGAACATCAAATTGCTTCCACAATGCAAGTCTAGAATGAAAATGCAATCCTATGCTAGATGCAATCCTTAGGACATGGTTGTGAGACCCATCGTATAATCATCATCATTGAGAATTTTTGGAACATCGGAGTCGATACAATCCTTACTGGTATCACTGTGACCATAAGGATATGAATATGAATTTCATCAGATAAAATGTAGGAAACGAACATAAGTACCAGGGCACAAAAGCCAAGATGACCTGAACATTGTTTCCAGTTGATATTGCAAGCGTACAACAGTATCGAGGCATTCAAAGCCAAGATAACCATGAGTGCAATCATGCGTAAATAAACAGAGCAATAACAGTCAAGGAGATAGTACCGGCCTCACCATGGCATACAAATAAACAAGATCGAGGGATGTGAGGATTTTCCACCTTAGTGTAGGAGCTCTTATCACATACACCCTATTTATTTGACGTTACCAGATCATCGAGATTACACCAACAATCAGTGGACAAAGAAAATATCAACGAAATCCATGATAATAGACAACATACAAATAAATATTCAATCATACCTCAGCTAGTTTCAAAGTTTTCAAATATGTATGTGTATAGGGGTGTTGAAAAACATCGTTGTGCTGGTGAGTGCATTGTGTTTGATTTTTATCGATAGATGTTTACGTTTGAGATATCCGATGTGTGTTGAAAAATACAGATGTGTCCAAAGATAGTGTTGAAAAACACTATTTATGGTGGTGTTGAAAAACACCTATTTGTGTCAGTAGCAAGTTGTCCTGCATCAGTGACAAGATTACTGACTCGGGTGTAAACCAAAGATGTGATCAAATTGGGGACCCATGCCCCCAAGTAACGATGACTGACTTGACATATGTTGTGAGGAAAAACTAGATTTGATTGCCCCTAGGCGTATGAATCAATGTCAAGTTAGTAGGGTTTGCAAAGGAACCAGAGTGTCACAAAAGTGACCGAAAGCTATGTACAAGCTAAAGCAAAGAATCGTTAAGACCGAGTATCGATAGATAGAATGTGAGTATAACTCCAATTGTAACGGATGCAAGCAATCTCAATAGTACAGTGACAGTAGGAAGACACATTGAGAACCACTGGTGACTGATATGATAGAGGTTCTCAAGTGAAGAGATCATAGTACTAGCTAGACATCAGTAGACAGACACAGTGAGAACCACTGGTGACTGATGTTAGGGAGATTCTCAAGGAGAGAGAACTCAGTATAAGCTAAACGACAGTAGGCAGACGTAGTGAGAACCACTAGTGAATTTCATGAAGTAGATCCTTAAAAGGTAATAGGATAGTGCCCCCTAGACCAGGAGGGTTTCCCCGAGAGTATGACCACTTTCAATCCATGTAAGTTGGTGTCTTGACGGGAACAAAAAGCATGCAAAAAAGCAAATACAAGTATGAAAGTAGGAAAGCAGCAAGGTAGGGAATCAACAACATAAAGCCAAGTGGTGCTATGATAGATATAGAAATGGGGAACAAGAGGTGCCTGTTTACCAGGTTTTCACCTTCTTGGCAGAAGTTCTTTTTTTGCTACCATGACGCCTATTTGCCAGGTTTTCATCAATGGCACCTTTTTTTTTCTCTCTTTTTATGTATTTTTTAATTTTTCAATTTTTTTGTATTTTTGGAATATATAATTTTTTTGGAGATACATCAAAACGCCTATCGCTAGGTTTTCACTAAGATCATTTTTTCAAGACTTTTTCATATTTTTAGAATTTTTTCAGGACTTTACTATATATATGAGCACATTGAAGATGTCTCAGTTGTAGAACCATTTCAGATGAAGAGCGTTGATGGGTTCTTTGAGTTGTTCCCCTTTAGTAGTAGAAATTTGATAGGTGCTAGACCCAAACACTGTAGTGACAACATACACACCAAGCCAATTTGGTTCAAATTTTCCTTTTTGGATCCGATTGATTCTTAGGGTTCTCCCTCAGAGCGAGGTCACCCGCCTGGAATTCCCATGGGCAAACCTTCTTGTTATAGCTCTTGGAAATCCTATTCTAGTATGCTCTAAGGTGATCAAATGCCACTTTCTGATGTTCATCAAGTAGTTCTAGCTCTTGTAGCAAAGATATTCTGTTATCATCATCAGTAATGATGCCTTTCAGAGAAACTCGTAGAGAAGGAATCTCAACCTCAATTGGTAACACAACATCTGCTCCATAAACTAAATAATAGGGCGTAGCCCCTATTGGTGTTCTTATGCTTGTCTTGTATGCCCAGAGAGCTAGATTGATCTGGAGATGCCAATCTCGTCCAGATTTGTGCACTGTGTGATGCAGGATTTTAAGGATTGTCTTGTTGGATGCTTCCTCCTGTCCATTACCTTGAGGATAATAGATGGAAGACCAATGCTGAGTAATTTTAAACTTAGAGTATAGCTCTATCAAATCCTTGTTTTTGAATTTCCCCCCATTATTAGTGATTATTGCGGAGGGTACACCATACCTACAGATGATGTAGTTGAGAATGAACATAGCTACCGATTTTCCATTGGCAACGGTGAGAGGGACTGCCTCCACCCACTTGGTAAAATAGTATGTAACTGTGATGATGAACTTATGTCCATTTAAGGATGAGAGATAAATGTGACCCAACAAATCAAAGGCCCATTGTTGAAATGGCCAGAAAGTAATGAAGGGAATAAGCTCCTTGGATGGAGTATGAATTAGATTACCATGTAGTTGACACTGTTTACAAGACTTAGCAAACTATGTAGCTTCTTTTTCCATATCTGGCCAATAGTAACTAGCTCTAATAAGATTATGGGCTAGTGTTAGGCCATTAGAGTGAGACCCACAGATGCCTTCACGCACCTCTACTAACGCACGTTTGGATTCATTAGGTTCTAAACACCTAAGAAGGGTACCGTCTAGACCACGCTTATACAAGTCATTATCGATGATGAAAAACCATGAAGCACTGCGGATTAAGTGACGTTTCTCATTCCGGGTGTAAATGTCTAGAAACATTTGGTCACAAAGGTAGGAATAAATATGATGGTAGCGAGATGAATCATGTCCAATGACAGAACAGATCATTCAGGACTCAGGGGAATCATAGGCTGGGTGGTGTAACATCTCCAATAGGAATTCATGTCATAAATCATTTTCTAGCATCTGTAACATGGAAGGAAGAGTAGTCATTGCATCTGCCGCTTTATTATCTGCCCTTGGAACTTGTTGAAATGTGATGTGAACAAAATACTTTCTGAGGTCATCAAACAACCATTTATAAGGCACCAACTTGTCATCTTTTGTATGATAGATATCATTTACTTGATTTATGACTAATTGTGAATCTCCAAGGACATTCAGCTCATCAACTCACCACTCAAGGGTGATCTTCATACCATTGATCAAGGCTTCATACTCGAAAATGTTGTTTATACAAGGAAACAACATCTTGTATGCTTTTGGGAGAGAGTACCTTTGAGGTGTGATGAATAGGATCCCAGCACCTGATCCCTATTGGGTAAATGAACCATCAAAGATCATAGTCCACGATCGATGTGTGAGAAGTAATATGGACTCATTTGGAAATGCAATGTTCAATGGTTGATGATCTACTGGAGCTGCTTCTGCAAATTGATCTGCAATAGCTTGTCCCTTGATGGCTTTTATTTCTACATACTCGATATCAAATTCACTGAGAAGCATGACCCATTTAGCTAGTCTACCTATGAAGGTAGCTTTACTGAGTAAATATTTCAGAGGATCAATTTTAGTAATAAGGCGTGTAGTATGAGCCATCATGTAGTGTCACAATTTTTGTGAAGCAAATACCACTGCGAGGCAAGCCTTCTCTATAACATAATAGTTTGTTTAATATCAGACCAGAGTTCTACTAAGGTAGTATATAGCCCTTTCTTTTTTGTTTTGATCTTCTTGAGCTAATAGGATGCCCAATGATGTATCTGTAGCAGAGATGTAAAGTATAAGTGGCTTCCCATGAATAGGAGGCATCAATATTGGCAGGTTCGCAAGATATTGTTTGATTTGTGTGAACCCCTCATCACATTCCTTGTTCCATTGGTAAGTCACACCCTTGTGTAAAGTCTTGGTTAATGGTTGTGACTTGTCCGCCAGCTGTGAGATGAAGCGCCGGATAGACTGTAACCGGCCTTGAAGTCCTCTCATTTGTCTGATATTCTTTGGTGGCGGCATTTCCATGATAGCTTGAACTTTCTCAGGATCCACTTTGATGCCTTTTGCAGAGATGATATAACCTAGAAGTTTTCCAGATATTACGCCGAATGCACATTTCTTAGGATTGAGCCTCAGACTGAACTATTCCATGCGATATAGTATAGGACCTAGATCTACAAGGTATTTCTCTTGTTGCATGCTCTTAGCTAGAGTGTCATCAACATAATCTTCCATTGTTTTATGCATCATATCATGAAATATTGTGGTGACAGCTCTTTGATTTGTAGCACCAGAATTTTTGAGGCCAAAGGGCATGACATTCCAACAAAAAATGCCCCACACACATGTGAAAGCAATTTTCTCTTGGTCCTCTACCATGATTTTTATCTGGTTTTAGCCAAAGAAACCATCCATTAGTGAGTACATTTCATATCCTACTGTCATATCTATAATCATATCAATATTGGGCAATGGAAATTCATCCTTAGGACATGCCTTATTTAATTCTCTGAAGTCTGTGCATACTCAGATAGATTTGTCATGTTTTGACACTGGAACAATGTTAGAGATCCATTCTGCATATTTAATTTCTCTAATAAACACTGCCTTAAGAAGTTTCTCCAATTCAGCCTTGACAAGTAGAGCCACATGTGGATGCATTTTTTGAAGCTTTTGTTTGATAGGCTTGATGCTTGGTGCAGTAAAAAAATGATGCATGATTAGATTAGGGTCTAATCCTGGCATGTCTAAATATTTCCATGCAAAGTTTATCTTTTTTCTCCAGGAGAATGTAATGAATTCCTCTCTTTCTGCCCCAGATAATGATTGTTCCAATGAATGATCTGAGGTTGAGTCTCTGTACCCAAGTTGATTGGTTGAGTTGGTTCGATTAGCACAGATGATCATTCCTAGAAATGACTCAGAAGCGTATCAAGTATCTCATCCTTAGGCACCTCGGAGAGGTTTTCACCCTTGGATATGTCCTTTATTTTGACTTTTTTAGGCTCTAACACTGCCACAATGTGGTTTTCACCATCAGCGCGCCTATTTTTTCTTCTTTTAATTTTGTGACGAAGATACTTGATATCAGCCTTAGTCATGTTGACACTTTCTTCACTAGTTGAGAACGTTATAGGTTCGATAGCATTGAGGTAACAAGCAACAGCGTAATCATTCTGGAATGTAAGGACTTCAGTAGATGGGGAGGGAGAGTTCCAGTCTATAAGCCCGGGATGGCTGATTGAAAGAGAAGTGATGGGTTCAAGTGCATTCATGGTATAATCATCAAAAGCATAGATGAGCAAGTCGAGACCTAGAGAAATCTCATCCAAAGGTGTAGTCAAATTCCTGACTCCTAGCAACCGTAGTAGATGACACGTTAATAGTGATGGAATCAGACTTGTTTCACCTTACACTAGAGCCTTCACCTACATCGAGAAGGTTTTCATGTGTGTGCATTGTATCTATTTCTCTGTCAGAGGTGGCATATAACAACCTGTCGAACTCATATTCATGAGAGTCTGTTTCATCATTAGGCATCATATCAAGAACATGAGTGAAATCAACCCTTTGTCCCCAGTTTGGGTGAGTTCTACCTAAAACTTCAGCTATGGTGAGATAAGCACCTTTTAACATAGGTTCTTCATCAATGCTTGGAGCATCATCTACTTTTTTTTTATTGAGGAGTGCCTGGGATTCCTGTTCAAACTACTCTTGAAAGTGTGGTGGTATGTACAAATCACCCTGATAACCTGGATTTACAGTTTGCATTTCTTTCCACTGCTGATAGGTTAATGGAGCAAGTGAAGTGGTGTCATCAGAATCACTGTTAATCTCGACTGTACTGACACGCGGTATGAAATCATCTGGCTCAACAAAGAATGTTGCCAGGTCTGGAGGAATGGGACAAGGGAAGTAGTCCTTGTCAGAGCTGTCTTCGGACTCTTTAGTTTTGCATGTATCTTCAGGTGTTGGTTGTTGATCTGTGTGAGGTACAAATTTGTTTATCCCCAGTTGAAATGTGAGCTTATTGAAGCCTATACCTATAGAGTCACATGTCCATCAACCAATAGATTCAAGAGGTGCAATCAATCCTTTGTGATTCTCACCTATGGGACCATTCCCTTTGTAATCAAAGTGTTGCATAATAGTTAGACCCTTGCCATACTGTTCAATTTTTATGCCATAAGGTGTAGTGGTTTTCTCAAAAGTGTCCTCTCCTTTATAGATCCAAGCTTTGATAGCCCTATTTTCAGCTTCTTCTTCTAATGGCATTGTGGCCTATACAAAGGTACCACCATATTTTTTTTGAGGAGGAACTGCAGAAGGCTTAGTGTGCTCAGAAGGTCTCCCAAAAGAACGTGGAGATAAAGGAAGAGATGTAATAGATAGCACAGGTTCAATCTGATACCCCCCCATGTCAGTTTCCTTGAGTGTCAGACAATTTTCCATTTCCTTTAGTTTAGTCTCGAAGAACTCAGTAGACTCTCTGTTGGTAGGCAGAAAGATGTCAGCAAATTTTGTGAGGGTGTTGCAATCATAGTGTGTACTAGTAGGTATAGTCACTTCAGATCCTTGGAATGGGAACTTAATACACTGATGGTATGTTCAAAGGACAACTTGCATTTTTTGGATCTATGTCCTTCCCAACAAAATATTGTATGCTAAAGGAATGTCAAGCACTTGACAAATAACATCTCTTTCAACAGGGCCGACTCTGATAGGTAATACAACTAGCCCTTTAGATTTTTTTTCTTCTTCATCATAGGCCTTAATAGTAATCTTTTTGCAGGAATCTATGCAGTCTTCACCATAGCCTAACTCAGTAAGGAATCTAGTAGAGAAAATGTTGAGGCCAACACCGTTATCTATGAGAACATAATGAATGCACTTTGGACCAATCATGACTTCAATGTGCAAAGGGTTGTTGTGTGGGTGACTCAAAGAATGGTTGTCTTCCTCAAAGAAAGACAAGTAATGGGAGGAGGTCAAGTGACCTACTATGGATTGAAACCGGTCAAGATTGAGATCTTTTGGGACATTTGCCTCGGTGAGGGCTTTGTCAAGGATCTCCCTGTGAGTAGGGGAGATTTTCAGCAATTCAAAGATGGTGATTTGAGCATTAGTACATTGTAATTGATCTAGAATGCTGTAATTGGCAACATTATATGAGGAACCAAATTTAGGATTCTTATTGATAGAGCCAACAGTAGCTTTGTCTGCAGGTTGTGTTGGTATAGACATAGAAGGCTCAGGACCTTTGAGAATGATCTTAGCATGAGATCAAGTAACAACGTTTGCACTAACCTGAGACTATTCTTGTTCGGAAGACTAAGGCGTAGAACCTCGCAAGATGAGAGGAGTTTTGGGCTTAGGAGTATCTTCCCTTCCCTTGAGAATGACAATGCTATAGTGTTCAGTATCAATAGGCTCAACCTTATTAATGACATTGTCATTATTGGTGTATGTATACTTGACCTTGGCATCAGTATTTTTGCCTTTGGATGACTCACCTTTCCCATGAGGAGGAAATGGGTCTTTAAAATATTGGTGGTCTAATTTCTTGTTGTGACCTCCCACAATAATAACCTCACTATTGATGAGATCCTGGATTTTATGCCGCAATTTAAGACAAGTAGCCATTTTATGACCTTTGTTTTGGTGAAAATCACAATAAGAAAATTCATTCCACCAAGAGGGTCTTGGTTGCGGATCATAAGGTCATGAATTATCCAGTGGAGTGAGCAAATGGTTGTCCAAGAGAGTCTTTTAAATCGCATCAAGAGGTTCTCCTAAAGGAGTCATTTCACACTTGGGTCTAGGAGCCCAAGGTTTAGAGTCAAAAAAATGCGAAGTACTCGGTTTGGATTCTGTCGTAGCCTGTTCTTTGGCCTTGGCTGCCTGCATTGTGGTAGTGAGATTGAAAGAAACCTTTGAAGGGTTGGGAGTCACATTGTCTACAACTCCATCATTCACAACATTCTGGTTCTTGTTGGTAAATTTGGGTTTATCTTTTCTTGAGGAGGAAGACCCTTGTTTATTTTCCTTGTGTAAGGTCAGTTCTCCTTTCTTAACCATAAATGTCTCAATTCTCTAAGCTTTCTTAATCATGTCATCAAAGGTTAAAGGACCTTACAACTGTACTTGATACCCAAAGTTGGGAAGAAGATTGTCTAGAAATATGTCCAACTTTTTAGATTCGGGTATTTTGTGAGAATATCTTGTATAAAGTTGTCTCCATCTTTGGAGAAATGTTAAGAAGGATTCCCCATGATTTTGTTTCAAGTTGCAAAGATTTCAGATGTGAACCGGATGTTGGATGTTGTGAGAATAGTGTTGTAGAAACAAATTGGCAATTTTGTCAAAAGTTTTGATGCCATTTGGTATCCTAGAGAACCATTCCATAGTTGGCCCTCCCAAAATACATGGGAAGAGACGCATGAGGTAGGTTGTATCATGTATAAACTCCATAGAGAGAGCACCAAACTCTCTCAAATGATCCTGGGGATCAGATGTACCCAAGTATTTATCGTACTTGAAAATTTCAACTCCTTTGGGAAAAGGAGGAATGCATAGACTCTTATCAAACGAGAATGGACAAATTCTTTCCAACGTCAAGTGTGTAGCGGGTTTTTCTTTATCCTTCATGAGTTAAATAATTTGTTCTTGCATACTTTGGACTTGTTTTTGTAACTTGGATTTTTGAGTTTCTTCCTCTTTAGTGACAAGTGTCTCTACATTGTAGTTGGAAGGTAACTTAGCCCCTTGATTGGCTAGTTCGAGAATGTATTTCTCTTTTTCCTCAGCTAGGAGAATTTCCATCATCCTACAAAAATATTTATTGGCACGGGCATTCGTGATATCTACTTGACTTATTTTAGTTTCCTCATCATTGAGGAAGTCTTGAAAATGGAATTTACCCCTGGTTTTAGACAGATCATCTCTGCTATGTTCACCTGATTGGTCATGGTCTGCCATCTTTCTAGAATGCAAGTGTTCAGTGTGTAAAGACTCAGTATGAGAAGGTTGAGTTTTTTCAGAATTTGGATCCTCTTGGAACAAAGGGTGTCAAACCTAACTAAAATCCACTGGAAATGATCGTTTGACATAAGGTCGAAGTACCAGAGAGGGAGACCAAGATGATTCCTCACTAGATGTAGCCGGCAATGGTGTGGAAAGCACAAATTCTTCTTGATTGATTGAAGGGAATATTTTTCCACTTTGAGTTGTAACAGCCATAGACAAAGATTGTACAAGGGATATGAACTAGGACCACACTTGAAACTGTCTCAAAGTAAAATGCACAGAAAGTGCCATAAGGTGAAGTATCCTTGGTGCAAATCATCAGAAATGAGGCTAGAATAACCAAGAGATGACTATTGTGACACATGGCATGACAACACGATATAAATAGACCAAAAGATATGAGATGAGACCAGTTTAAGCAAGAATCACATAGCTCTCAACCCAAGAAACCATGTTGTAGACTGTGTGAAGATAAAAGGCAGATAAAGAGACCTAGAACCGAGATCAAAATTAGCAGAAGTACGCTGGACAGACGGGAAATTGGTCATTGTTTTGACAAAAATCTTTAGACTCACGTGAAGAAGTACGTTCTCATGCGAAGATTCTCACAGGATCGTGTGAACCTATGCCTTCCCATGCAAAATATAATGACAGACTGGTGAATAAAAGTGAATAAAATGACATCAAGATTGCAAAATGTCGCGCGATGATTTCTAGTGTGTCATGTGAAGTTTCTCAAATAATGACGTGAAGATGGTAGAATGTCGCGCGAGACTTGGTAGTTTTGATAAATGAAATTCTACAGAAGCTAACAATAAAGACCAGATTGCATTTTTTGAGACAAGATCATGTTGTTTTCTGATAGAGAGTTTGAGTTACAGATTGCTTTGGACATGTTCAAGTTTGATAGTTTGTGTGATTTGACGTTTGTTTCGATTGTTTAAATGATACACCCATGCAAAACACATTAAACAGAATGTTTGTAGTACTAGAATAGACACATCACAACCCTAGGATAGCCAGGGCAGTATCTATTGAATCCCACTTGAACCGAAGTTCAGCTACACTTACTCATAGTGGCCAACTTAGAAGCTTGGAGGCATGGGCTCCTCCTTACATGTGCACTCACTTCTCAGGCACACCAAGCTTCGAACCCCAAAGGAATTACTTTTTCAAAGGGTTGTTGTCTCTACCAAGAGCCGTAAAAGTGTGGGGCATCTTAGTCGGTCTCTGACCTTCCGCGCCAAGAGATAAAGGTATTTTGGATACTATAACAAAAATTTTTAGTAAGGACATCTATTCAGGTGGTTGTGATCAAGTCATTTTCCCAATTAAGGGGGCTCTCCCAATCCTTTCAAAGCAAGGCTTTCACCTTAACGATGTCAGAACTTTAATGCACCACTAGGGTACTGGAGGAGATTTTGGTTGCCACAACGAATTCACACCTATCCATTATGAGATTAATCACAATGGAATTTTTTATATACCGGTTCGGAAGGGCTTGGCTTTAGCCTATTACCGGTTGGGCATCCACTCTCACTGGCTCTACTAAAGCTCTTGGGAGGTAGCTACACTAGAAGAATCATACGAATTTATTTTACACCCAAGATCCATAAAGGCGAGGGGAGAGGATACGTTCATATAGTTCTTGGAATTACAAACTATAAAACACCTCAATCACGCAAGACAATGATTCATTTTAAGCACCAAACGAAGTGTGTTCTAACTACTAAAAATAGACATAAGAGTTTTGTGAAAACACGTATGTCTTTGAAAAGGGTCCTGCAGTAAATACGTTAGTAGTTTGTAATTTATTTCTTCATTTCAGCATCCTGCAAACCATCGTTAAGATGTTTTAGAGATAAAACTAAAAAACACAGTCAATAGCAAATAGAAACCATTAGTGGTCAGAAATCAGTAGAAACAGAGATATCAAAAACTGAAATTTAAAGATCACTGGAGTCAAATGTCGCGAGAAGAAGTATTATGGTTCGCGGGAAGGAACCCATCAGAGTGCGCAAAGAAATGCATGTACTTGCAAAATGTCGCATGGTTATGCGAGAAATTTCACGTGAACTTTCATTATAGAGCCGTACGGACGAAAACCAAAATTGATAAAAAAAAAAGTGTAGAATGAGGCCAGAAAGTAAACTTTCAATCCCCACGGTGGGTGCCAGAAATGTATATGCTAAATTTGGCCTTGTTACTTAGCCATACACTTCAACATAGTCCTTGTTCATTAGCCATATACAGAAGTGAATATGAGTTATTCATCCTGCATGCTTGTATGATTCGACCTGTTGCCTTCTATCTAGATGGGGTTTCAAATAGCTCTCAGAACAAGAGTCTCACAACCATAGACCAATCTAAGAATGAAGGATTTTTCTCCATGAATATGATGCAATGTAATACAAGATTAATCTAAAAAACCTGAAAGATGCAAGATTGATCTAAATGAATTTAAACTAAGACATGGTTGCAATGCATTTAATCTAAGAAATTGACATTAATCTATTACAAATGAGAGATTTTAACTAGAAATGAGATGATAAAAATGTAGCAGCAATGTGTTAGTCTAACAATGTATAAAAATGATTGGGGGTTTGAATGAGAAATGGGAGCTCTTTTATAGATTGAGAACCTGCTCAGAATAGAAAGTTTCCTTTTTGAAATAAAACAGATAGAAAAGCCAGTTCAGATTAGCAAGCTTTCTTTAAAAGAAAAGAATGAACTGTTTTCTCTTTGTTTTTAATTGTTTTCTTTTGATTTTAACTATTTTCTTTCTCTTTAAAGCACAATTAATTCAAAACTTCTATTTCCGAATTGAAGAGAAGATTTTGAGAGAATAGTTAATTAAATAAATAAAGTATGACCTCATAAATATGTTTCTCAATTATCTGAATAATTAAATTCAATTATTGAAATGAGGATATTTATTTAATAATTAAATATTATTTAATTCGTTTTCATGTGTTTTAGCTAAAGGGGTGAATTTAATTTAATTAAAGTGCTAGGACTTTATAATTAAATTAATTCAATCATAGGGTTTGTTTAGCCAATAGATACTTAGGAATTAAATATAATGTATGATTAATGCAGATTTAGGAATTTTTGCATTTGACACTCAGGTCGAGTAGAGTCAGTCAAAACTCATAATTGCTTAGTACAATAGGGCTTTGATGATGCAAAAGAATGACAAATGCAACAAAATTGGTTAGGGTTGCAAGATGCCAATTTTGGGGTGTTACACTGGCAAGAAGGAATGAAAATCTATTTGTATTATCCCCACCTTCAAAAGGAGAGATATGTTGAAAATTTTATGAGGGTGAATGAAATCTTTGAAGGGAGACTGGTATATGAACTTTAGGGTAATGTAAACTAGAGGATGTCAAACAAGGCAATGCAATTGGTTAGTATTTACAGGAGTTACTTCATTCAGTTTACCAAATTTACAAACCTCAGGATTGGCAGATTTGAGGGCAAACCTTTTATATTGCCTAGATATTCTCTTGACACTCATGTGTTGATCGAAGTGAGTAGGATATTGGCTCACATTGATAATAAATTAAAGGAGAAAGGTAAGTCTGGAGTAGTATTCCCGGTTGAACTAGAAAACTGTAGTTGTAAAACTATATCTGATGCACTAAACATGGAGCTAGAATTCAAGAAATTGAACCATCAGTTATATACTACTAGGTAGAGCCTGACATCAGGGGATTTTTGTTGAAACACCTCAATGTGGATGCAGAATTTCATCATATACCTTAGCTGGAAGACTACTAGGAGAATTTTTGTGATGAATTTGAGGTAAGGAGAAGGTTATGGTCCATATTCATATTGAACCAAATCATTTCCATGAACCTGGAAATGAATATCACTCGGGTTCAGGAGGAAGAAGATGAAGATGTGTTAGACTAAGAGTTTACAAAGAAGTTTCAAGGGAATCCGCATCCTGAGATAGATTGGAATAAAAAGGGGGAAGATAATATCCAACATCGATCGTTCAATGTGATAAGGAGAATAGAAAGATGGATAAAGAACCGTTGAGCTGGGAAAATACTAGAGCCTGATTTAGAGGCTATTTCAATCGATCATGAAAATATTGTTTCACAGTTACATTCTCCTCCTAATCCATCTGTTGATATTTTAGGTATTGATTGTCCTATTAAGATTGAAGGTTCTTTGAAGAAGAAATCTATAAAATTTATAGAGAGCCCTCCTCCCACTCGAGTTACTATATCCTGAAGCAAAGGAAGGGCAACAAGGATTCAAAACATCAAGTGATTGTTGATCTTGATCCTACAAAGGAAATAGGAGAGGGCATGGATAGCCAGATACCTAAAGTCCCTGACACAGACAACACTAAGAAAGATAAGGAACTTGAGACAAACATCACCTCTTTGAGTGTCGTGATAATTCCTAATCAAGTCAACCTTCAAACACCTCCGTCGAAGAGCATACCAGTCACCCCAAAGTGGCTAGAAACCTCAATCAGAAAGAAGCGAAGCTTAGTTACCATTTCATTACCGATTGAGGATATGGTAAGAAAATATCCTGGGAAGGTGATAAAACCAACGAAATTAAAAAACCAAAGCCATGATGGAGGCTGATGAAAAATAGGGCACTAGATAGCAGAAATTGCCAGGCCAGTTACTGAAAAGGACACAGACAAAGCCTTTTCCAAGGACTTCATTGTTGAGAGGATGGACATGGGAGTTTCTTAAAGGGCCACAAATGCTAAGAATTTGGCATCCTCAAATAAATAGATGTTATCAAGGACGTGAAAGGATGAACATGATAAAAGGGTACTAAAGTTAGCTCTAAAACAAATGGTAGAGTATATCCATGCTATACAAGATCCAAGCCCTCAACCACTTTTGCATATCCTACAATCCTTCGACCCTAAATCCCTTGCAAACCAGAAGCTCCTCGATCAAATCCAAAGGAATAAAATTATTGCTGATGTGTACCATGATTGGATGGATTTAATTACACAACAGTGTATCAACTACATCACTAACCTGGTTAAAATCCACGATGATCCAATGGAGGTAAGAAAAGAGATGGAGACATAAATTATTATCTGGGAAAATGAAAAGACCAAGTGGATTGTGTTGGTAGCCCAGATGAGTGACGTCCAGAAATATGGGGTAACACGGTTTTTAGCTGAGAAGCCTGTACCAAGCCTTGATGATAATGTTCTCTATGTCTCTAAAAGGAACATTGAATGGCGTAACTCGGTCAAAAAACATGGGTACAAAGAATTTGTTAAATTTCTCAAATAACTTATTGTACTCACTGATATCATGCAGAGGGACCTCAAGTGCATTGATATTCAGTTTCTAAAAGAGGATGGCCAGAATGTAGAGGATACAAGTGAAATGGTAAAAGCAATCAAAGAGAAGATCAAGCTTATTAGGGAAATCAAAGACCTAACTACTGATGACTTCTCTCAATTGGCACGGATTGAATCAATGGTCATTATTTGTGTAGACCATCTAGAAATACATGAGCACGAAGTGATTTAGATTAAGACGGATAAGGAGGTGTGAAAGAAAAGAATCATCCATATTGGACTCTGCATCACCATGTGATTGTAAACTTCTCTTCAGCACACTTGGAGTGGCAGAAAATACGTGTCACACCACTAGCTCCTAATGAGCCAAGTGACTCTTCCACCATGTCCTAGCTGTGATCATGCATCAAGTTTTCAGCAAATAGATAATATTTTTACTATCTTTTACTTATTTTCAGTTATCTCCATTTGCTGGCAAAACTGTTCACTCCTATGTGGAGTTATATTTTTTACTCTAGCTCAAAAACTATTAGCCTGGAGGCTATATATACTTTAAAGTTAGACTCTGGAAAGGCTTGAATTTTGAAAAAAAACACATACAATTTTGTTTTCATTTTTGATATATTACATATATGGGTGTATGGGTGATGAAGAAGCAGAATTGTATCTATGAATGAAATAATATTTACTGTTATTGCAAATTTGTGTGTTTGTAAATTGTTGAATTAATCTCTATTGGGATTGAATCTCTAGTTACAATATTTATTTTACTTCTTCATTCTGATCGTGTGCATGCAAAAATATGAAATGGATGTATGGAGTTTTTTGTTGATCATTTGATTTCATGTGAAGTCTGTGAACTTTTTTTAAGTAATTATAATCTTCCTACGTTCATATCATGTTTATGGATGAATGTGGAATGCCTTTATTAATTTCCGGTCCAAATTATTCTTTTAAGTTATTTATTAGTAAATTGATTCATTGAAAATCACATAGGCAACTATGCCTTTATGCATAGGTTGAACCATGAGTGTTCATCCAACTTTTAGTTTGATTTTTTCTTGCGAAATAGGTACAAGAGTTTATCTTTCTATTGAGAATTTTGCAAGAACAAATTTGTCAAGCAATAGATTTTTGGCGACTCCACTAGGGATTCTCAAAAACCATTATTTAATGAATGACAATCGCCTAGTCATGGGATACTATGGTGTTGCCCCATGAAAATATGTTTACTGTACTACAACCTAATTTGAGATTTCAAGATGGGAAGGAAGATATAATTAGTCAATTGAATACATTTTCATGGCATATGAGAAGAATTCCAGAGGATTATAAATGTGAAATCTTGGTACTAGAATGAGAAGAGGATTTAGCCACTAATTTGTGATTCCTTCTAGAAAGACAAAGAAGAAGACAGACAGAAGATCAAGCTAGAAATCGAGTGCTTAAAGCTCCAAGAATCCCAGAACACCTAGTCAATTAGTGAAGTAATTGTGTCTCTTATCGGAACAAAGTGGATTTTAGGCCTTATACAAGATCTTAGAGAAGGGAAGGCCTCTTTGATCCTATATTCCAAGAATTATAAGGAGTCAATTTTTTCTATAATATTACACCTAAAAGGAAATCAAAGAGTAGACCCTCTTCCTCTTCCAAAGAAACCAAAATAGTCCTTGCACCTCTCATCTGGAAATATTTAACCCTACACGGAATTAAACGTACCCCAAAAGTAACCTTAATCCCACCCTATATAATGGCTCAACCATGGGGAGCAGTTGTGGGACCCTTGAACTTGGGAGCTAATCTTAATCCCTTACCCAAAGGAGCCTGTGAGAATCTACCCAAGTTCAATGGAGACAGAAAGAAATTGCTAGATGAACATTTAAATGCTTTTTTTGTAGCATGTGGAGTGCTAGGGATACAACAACAGGATGTAGCCATCAGGCTATTTGTACAAATTTTAACTAATGCAGCAGTAGAATGGTTTTACCATTTACCCTATGCTTTTATTACAACATGGGATTACATGAAGAATGCTTTTGAGAATAGGTTTAAGAGTGCAAAGGATGAACACTCTTTGTTGGCACAATTAACCCAACTCAAGAAAGAACTACATAAACCTATAAGGGAGTTCAATGCTAAGTATAACAAACTTTTGTATAGAATACCCACTAATAAGAGACCTAATGCTGGAAACCAAAAATGTTTTTTAATAAACTCTATGCCTCCAGAGATAAGTTTTCATATTAGAAGGGCTAGGGTAGTCGATATGGAAGCCGCTCAAACAATCATAGTGGAATTAGAAGATGACCTCATTACTACTGGTAAATTGAGAAAAGAAGTTCAATTTCCTAATGCCCAAGCTTCTATTTCCTTTTATTCCATGTTAAAAATATTGGTGTGATGTAATTGCTATCAAACCTCAATTTTTAAAAGACGATACACCATTTCCACAACCTTATCAAGATATTCCAAAAAGGAATGCTAACCAAGATGGTCCTAGTGGTAGAACATCATAGCTCTCGCCTACCAACAAAGGTTGGCGATTGAAGCTCCTAGCGGAAAGGGTAATATGTGTATTTTCACCTGACTGATGACCATGATGGTAGTACCTATCCAGAGATGGTTCGATATGTGCAAATGAATAGTCAAAAGGAAATGGTGGAAGAGGTTATTGAAGATGGAGGAAATCCCATACAACCTGGAAAATCTGTAAGTTATTTCCTCGAATATGAATCAAATTTAGAAAGGGGAGACGACATTTTGGTAACATTAGAAGATCCTTCATGCATTGTTCTGATAAGAAACCAACACAATTCCAAGTCTCATGGAAATACATCATCTTTAGAAGCGCTGAACAAAGGTAAAGAACCTCTCACTCAGACCTATGGTATAAAGGTTCAAAGTTCAATAATCATGGATGTTCAAATATTAAAAAAGAGTGAATCTTATTCTTCCTTTCATATAGTAGATTTTTTCAAATCATGCAAATTTTAAATTTCCCCCACAGAATATATCAAGTTAAACCCCAAAGAATTGGATAAGTTGATTGACTATGTTAAAGGTCATCCGTCCCAACCTAAAGCTATCAATAAACAATTAACTAATACCTTATCTCTGCAAACTAATCAATGTTCATTGGCTCAATCCTCTGCTATTGAACCTGGACCTAAAGTTAGTCCATCTAGTGAGATACCGATTTCACCAGACCTGAAGCCTGAGCCATTTTATGTCTCTTTGTTTATACATGTTCACAAGCTTAATAAGCATAATTGATTATAGGGCCTCTAACAACATTTTTCCCTCCTCAGTTGCAAAGGCCTTAGATCTTCCCCTTACTAAAACCTTTGGTAGGTGCTATTCAATGGATTTTAAGAAAGTCCCATTGTTAGGGTAGATTAAAGATGCTTAGGTGGCCTTAGCAGCTCACCCCGGTAAGAAATTAAAGTTGGCTATCATGGTTTTTGACATACCAGCCAGTTACGCCATGCTCTTGAGTAGGAATTTTTGCAGGGATTTAGGAGGCGAGATCAAGATGGATTGGATTCAGGATACTATACCCATGGAAAAAAATATGATACTTTAACTTGGGGTGAAGTCAAAATATACTATATTCCCATCAAAAGATCCTTAGGCTCAAATTCTATTTAATGATTGTGAATTGGGTAATTAGATGATCTTGTGCGGTGAAGATATTGTGGAGCCCGAATATAAATGTGATCAAACATTATGGACGATCGAGTTTGACAATAATTGTTTATGTACTGGTTCATGAGCACAAGTAGTCTTGATATCGTCTCAGGGTGATAAATTCCCTCATTCCTTTAAATTGGAATTCAACAACACAAACAATAATGCTGAGTACGAAGCCTTATTGTTGGGATTACAAGAGGATAAAATGAAGGGAATCAAATTGATGAAAGAAAATGGTGATGTGGAACTCATTATAAAAAAATTAAGGAGTATATTCACTGTAAAAAATGAGAGGTTGAAGCATTAAAAAAATAGAGTTTGGGATGAAATTGAAGGGTTTTAAACATTTGTGATAGAAGCAATACCTAGATACTTGAATAATAGGGTAGACTCTCCTATAGTATTAGCTTCTCTGCTGCTTCCACATCCATATTTTAAAGAAGATACTTATAGAATTGAAATAGTTCATCGATCTAATGTACCTAAAAATTCTAAGTTTTGGTAAGTGTTTCAGAGTGACAAACAAATTGAAAGGTTTTTGAGGAGAATGGACATGTTTGCATCTACTTTCTTTGAAGGATCAAAATCGGGTTGCAATGAATTTTTCCTAGATTCGGGAAAAGAAATGGAGGATGGTGTAATCCAGTTGAAGGGGAATAAGATTCCCAATGGGTTGGTGTATCTTGAAAGCCTCTTTGATAGACAAGATGCATTTAAAGGAAGTAAAGATACTCAAAATGTAAATAATTCAAGTGAGTATGAACAGATCAATATTGGAGAAGGGAATGACTCTAAGTTTATTAACTTAGGAAAGTGTTGCACTGTTGAAGAAAAATGCAGGTTCATCAATCTTTGAAAGCAATATAAGAATGTGTTTTCCTAGTCATACAATGATCTAAGAACTTCATAGGAGGGAAATTTCAACATCAAATCCCCCTAAAACCTGGAGTAAGTTTGTTTCGACAAAAGATGAGAAACTACAATCCAAAGGTGGTAGATTCTACTTTCAAGGAAATACACAAAATGTTGAAATTTCAAATAATATACCTAATTCATCACTCCACTTGGGTGGCCAATATAGTGTTGGTCATGAATAAAAATGGAGAGATCTAAATGTGTGTTGAGTTTAGAATTCTAAATCAAGACAACTTGAAGGAGAATTACCCCTTACCGGTCATGGACCATATATTGCGGACAGTGGCAGAATCTGAAATAATGTCTATGCTTGTCAGCTTTTGGGGATATAATCAAATCAACGTAGCAGAAGAAGACCAACATAAAATTGCCTTCAAAACTCCCTGGGGGACATTTCCATACAACCAAATGCCTTTTGGCTTGATCAATGTTGGTGTCACCTTCCAACAAGCAATGAATTTTTCTTTTAGTCATTTGAAAAATAAGATAATTGTCATCTATCTTGATAATTTGATTGTTTTCTCTAGAAGGAGGAGGAATCATTTTAGGGATTTGAAGGTCATGTTTTAGAGATGTTGAGATCATGGCCGGATATCCCTAAATCCTAATAAATATGTTTTCTATGTGACAGAAGGGAGCTATTGGGGCATCTAGTTTCAAAGGAAGGAATAAAGATAGATCATGATAGGGTGAAAGTCATTCAACAACTGAGTCTTCCATCAAACATGAGTGGTGTTAAATCCTTCTTGAGAAGATTTGTCCTTGATTTCTCTGAAACTACAAAGCATACTAGGTTTGACAAGTGAGAAGAATGTTTTTAAATGGAGTAACGAAGCATTAAAAGATTTTGAGTCTATAAAAGAAGCCATTTCTCAAGCCCCTAACTTGATTAACCCATATTATAAGAAGGATTTTATCATGTACTACTATGCTTTGGAACATACTATGTCAAGTATTATCCTGTAGAAAAATAAACAAAATGTAGAAGTCCCAATTGCTTTCATGATCGTACCTTTAAAAAAGCATGAATTAAACTATTCATTAGTAGAAAAATAAGCTTTTGTTGTTGTTAAATCCATGAAGCACTTTAGGTACTATATATTGCATTCTCATTGTAGATTTTTTGTACCTATCCCCGGTGTGAAAATTATTTTTAATCAACTGGAAGTGGGAATGAATAATCGGGCAGCCTGGATCTCTAAAATTCAAGAGTTTGATCAAGACATCCGACCTACTAAATTAGTTTGTGGTCAGGGTCTGTGTCAATTAATAGAAGATAATAAAGAACACGAGGATAAGTTACCACTGGTCTTTCTAGTTAGTCTCCAAGATCCTTGGATTATTGATGTAGCACAGTATTTGACATATGGAGAGTGCCCAAAACATCTTACTCCTAGAGAAAAGAGGAACTTGTGGCTGAAAGCAGCCAAATATGTAATTGTTGATGATGTGATGTATAAGAAGGGCTTGGATGGATCATTTACAAGGTGCGTGTACAAGGAAAAATAAGAGAAACTATTGAGAACCTTCCATAACAAAGCTTGTGGGGGTCATTACTCATCAACTATCACTTCCTTTAAAATTTTAAGAAGTTGTTACTATTGGCCGAGAATGTTTAAGGATGCATATAAATGGGTAGCAGACTGTGAAATATGTAAATTATTCTTTGGTAAGCCACAGCTAGCAGCTCTGCCTCTGAGGCTAGTAGTCATAGATGAACCCTTTAATAAATGAGGGTTGGATTTCATAGCTCCTCTAAATCCCCCGTATAGTTCCAGACACACACATATCCTAACGGCCACATAAAGTGGTTAGAAGCTACAACAGTAAAGAAAACCACTTCTAAAGTTGTCTGTAACATTTTGAAAGAAAATATTCTGGTTTGATTAAGAATTCCCCAAAAGATAGTAATTGATAATGCCTCTAATTTTTCTTTCGAGGAATTAAATTTTTGTGGTTATGACCATGGAATTTTCTTATCACACTCAGATTATTATCCACAAGGAAATTACCAAGCTGAATCGACCAATAAAAATTTGATCTCTATTATGAGGAAATTGATGAGCAAATATGCAAGAGATTGGCACGAAAGACTCTATGAAGCGTTATGGGCTGATAGGCCTTCTCCCAAGAGAGCCATTGGTATGAATCCTTTTGAACTGGTGTATGGTGTTGAAGCCCAATTGCCTCTTCCAGTGGAACTCTCAGTAGTGAAATTACAAAAATCTATTGAAGGTGATATTTTTATAGATGCATTAGAGAAAAGAATCATGTACTTGACAAAAATAGAAGAAGAAAGACATGAAATAGTTGATCATATCACTTGGCATCAAGCTCGGGTAAACCAAGTATTTTATTAGAGAACCATACCAAGGAATTTCATGGTTGGAGAGTAGGTGTTTCTTTAGGATAAGCGAAGGGAACCAAAAGGAGAACATGACAAGTTTGATTCTCTCTAGAAAGGGTCGTTCGTGATTCATCAGGAGCTTGGTCCAAATCCTTTTAAGTTGGATTATACAGATGGTATTTTCTTACCCCTGTCTTATAATAGACAATATTTAATGTTTTTTTTAAAGTTGTTAGAACATTTCCCCTGTTCCTTGTATATATCTTTTTGTTGTGTCATAGTTTAGGTGTTATTTTTAGTTTAATTTATCGATCTTTTCTTTCTGCAAAACCAGATATTCTAGGTTCATTTCCTAGTCCTTATCACACCCGGTCCCCAGTCAGAGCCAATGTTACCCCCACATTTTTTTCCTATGTTTAAATTCCCAAACTCAGTGAAAATCAAGAAATTGTCATGTCCAATTGTCGACCTTAGCTTTCCCCCTTTTACTCCTTAAGTTTCATGAATTTTTGACTTGTTGAACCTCCAAGGTTGAACCTTAATTAGTTCAAAGTTCATTGTTAAAAGTCACCGAGCACACTTGTTTTATTTTGCGACATCATTGTAATGTTAGTCAATATTATCGGTCATTGAACTTGAAACTTTGGACCTGTTTGGTTCAAGGTTCAAGGTTCATTGGTCTGTCAATCTTAAAAGTTTCATTATTCTTTTTGAGTCTTAGCATGTCTAGGGTTGTTGTGTGTTTGGTTTTTCCAGTATTATTTATTCAATGAACTTGAACCTTTGAACCTTCACGGTTCATGGTTCATTCTGTGCAGATAGAGACATGCTATTTAAAGGAGAATCAAAGAGAAATTTGGCACATGGGAAGAATATTTCAAGTATTCTGAGATTTGAAATCTTATTTTATGGAAAGTAATCATGAGGACGTAAGCCTTTGTATGAAAGTGACTGGTATGAAATAAGTTGTCAGGTTTATGTCAAATTGGTAGTTAATTCGCACAAGGTTTTCAAGTTGTCAAGGCATGCAAATCTTTCATCGATATCTTTCTGCCTCTACATGTACGATTAATGATTTATTCCTAATTTAGAAAGTCGTTAATAGTTGAAGAATCTAGTGGCGACTAAGTTAATTTGAGCTTTCCATTTTTAGGAGTTGCAAGAAACTGATGAAAGAAACAGGTGAGCTCTAAAGATCTCTTCCTCATTGTTGTTGTTTTTAAAGGAGAAACATAAGTAAAATTAGTTGTTTTTGTATAAGTTCTTATGTTTCTATGGGATTGTTTGAGGTATTTTGTTGACATTATAACCATGAGGCCGGTCCTTCCAAACCTAAAATGTACTTCCTATCTGACTGGTAATTTTCCAAAGTTTGATCATACCTCCTTAGCTCTGGCTAAACTACAAGAATTTCTAGAAAGAGAGAGGAACCTAGAGCTAGACTCCATGATGGATAGAATTGTACAAATTGGTTTGATTGAAGAAATACCTTACCTATTGTAGCACCTTTACCTGAATTAGTGATAGAATGCACAAATAGGTACGATGTCAAAAATAGGTGCATCCTAAAAAGAGATGGAAACACCCTGGTAAACATTAATAGAGAGACAATTATGACTGACATGGGAATTCCTGAGAGAGAGCCTTATGAGGACCAGTCCATTGGTACATCCTATTCTTTCTTTTTAGAGAAGCAAAACACTTATAATAGTGGAATTTTCGTAAATTGGCTCTTGAACGCTAAGAAGCGTGGTTCTCGATTTCCCATACCTTTGACTAGAGAACACTTCATAGTTGTCATACTATTAAACAGACTCAAGGGAAATTCTCATGCATTCTATTGGGAGGATTGGATGTACATTTACATTCAAGTTCTATTTGGTAGCCAGAAGTTCTTAGATTGGGCCCAAGTGATTGTTGAAAGGCTACACGAGGGTTTATCTAATTTTATAGAGTCCAAGGTTTTTTATGTCTTCCAATTTTTTCTATACATTGGCCTCCACTAGAGAATGGCATGGTCTTCACAATGAACCCTGACAAGAAGGAATGAAAATATATGAGTATTACCCCCACCTTCAAAAAGAGAAATATGTTGAAAACTTCATGAGGGTGAATGATATCTTTGAAGGGAGATTGGTCTATGAACTTAAGGGTAATTTAAATCAGAGGATGTCAAATGAGGAAAAGAAATTGGTCAGTACTTATGGGAATTACTTCATTCACTTTACCAAATTTACATACCTAAGGATTGGCAGATTTGAGGGAAAACCTTTTAAAGTGCCCAGATATGCTCTTCAAAGTCATGTGTTGATCAAAGTGAGTAAGAAATTGACTCATAATGATAAGAAACTAAAGGAGAAAGGGAAGTTTGGAGTAGTATTCCTGGTTGAAATGGGAAACTATAGTTGTAAAACTATATTTGATGCACTAAAAATGTACCTGGAATTCAAGAAATTGAACCTTCAATTATATATTGTTGTGCAGAACTTTGACAACAGGGGATTTGCCTTGAAACACCTAAATGTGGATGTAGACATTCATCATATACTTTAGTTGGAAGACTACTGGGAGAATTGTTGTGACGAATTTGAGGTAAGGAGAAGGTTATGGTCCAAATTCATATTGAACCAAATTGTTTCCATGAACCTGGTAATTAATATCACTGGGGTTCAAGAGAAAAAAGATGAAGATTTTTTGAACTGAGAGTTTAGAAAGAAGGTTTAAGGATAGTTGATTCCTTAGATAGACTAGAATAAAAAGGGGGAAGATAGTATCTAGCATCATTCATGCAATGTGATAAGGAGAGAAAAAAAATGGTTAAAGAACCGTCAAGCTGGGAAAACACTAGAACTTGATTCTGAGGCTATTTCAATCGCTCACAAAAACATTGCTTCACAGTTACATTCTCCTTCTAATCCATATGTTGATATTTTAGGTACTAATTGTCATATTAAGATTGAGGGTGCTTCAAAGAATAAATCCAAGAAAGTCACAGAGAGCCCGCCTCCCACTCGAGTTACTAGATCTTGAAGCAAAAGTAAGGGCAACAACGGTTTAAAAAATCAAGTGATTTTTGATCTTGATCCTATAGAGGAAACATGAGCAAGCATGGATAGCCAGATACCTAAAGTCCCTTACATAGAAAAAATGGAGAAAGAGAAGGAACTTGAGACAAACATCGCCTCTTCGAGTGCCGTGATAATTCCTGATCAAGTCAATCTTCAAACACCTCCATCAAGGAGCACACCAGTTACCCCAAAGTGGTTGGAAACCTCAATCAGCAAGAAGCAATCAATAGTTCCCATTTCATTACCGATTGAGGATATGATAAGAAAATGTCTCAAGAAAGTGAGAAAACCAAAGAAATTAAAAACTGAAGCCATGATGGAGGTTGATGAAAAAATAGGGCACTGGATAGCAGAAATTGCTAGGCTAGTTACTAACAAGGATGTAAACGAAGCCTCTGCCAAGGACTTCATTGTTGAGAGGATGGACATGGGAGTTTCTTCAAGGGACACAGATACTAATTAGCATTTGGTTTCCTCAACTAAATAGATGTTATCGAGGATGTGTAAGGATGTACATGATAAAATAAAACTAAAGTTACATCTAAAGAAAATGGCATAGAATTTCTGTGCTATACAAGATCCAAGCCTACAACCACTTTTGCACATCCCACAATCCTTCTACCTAAATCCCCTATGAACCAGAAGCTCCTCGATCAAATCAAAAGGAATAAAATTATTGCTAATGTGTACCATGATTGGATGGATTTAATTGCACAACAGGGTATTGACTACATCACTAACCTAGTTAAAATCCACGGTGATGCAATGAAGGTAAGAAAAGAGCTAGAGATAGAAATTAGTATTTGGGACAAAGAAAAGACCAAGTGGACTGTGGTGGTAGCTCAAATGAGTGATGTCCAAAATTATATCATTAATTTTTTTTAGCTAAGAAGCCTGTACCAAACCTTGATGATAATGTTCTATATGTATCTAAAAAGAACATTGAATGGCATAACTCGATCATAAAATATGGGTACGAGGAATCTGTTAAATTGCTCAAATAAATTACTAGACTTACTAAAATCATGTAGAAGGACCTTAAGTACATTGATATTAAGTTTCTAAAAGAGGATGGCCAGAATGTAGAGGATACAAGTGAAGGGGTAAAAGCATTCAAAGAGAAGATCAAGCTTATCAGGGAAATCAAAGACCTAACTACCGATGACTTCTCTCAATTTCCATGGATTGAATCAATAGTCATTTATTTTAGACCATTTGGAAATACATGAGAAAAAATTGATTCAAATTAAGAAGGACAAGGAGATGTAGAGGTAAAGAATCATCCATACTGGACTCCCGCATCACCAGGTCATTTTAAATTTCTCTTCAGCACACTTGGAGTGACGGAAAATACATGTCACACCACCATGTCATAGTGAACTAGTTGACTCTTCCATCGTGTCCCAGTCATGATTGTGCATTGATTTTTTAGTAAATAGATCATAGTTTTACTATCTTTTACTTATTTTTAGTTATCTCCATTTGCTAGCAAATCTGTTCACTCCTATGTGAAGTTATGTTTTTTACTCTGATTCAAAAACTATTAGCCTGGAGGCTATATATACTTTAAAGTTAGACTCTAGAAAGGTTCAAATTTTGTAAAGAAAACACATACAGTTTTGTTTTCATTTTTTATATATTACATATATGTGTGTATGGGTGATGAAGAAGGAGAATTTTATCTATGAATGAAAGAATATTTACTATTATTGCAATCTGTGTGTTTGTAAATTCTTGAATTAATCTCTATTGGGATTGAATCTCCAGTTACAGTATTTATTTTACTTCTTCATTCTGATCGTGTGCATGCAAAAATATGAAATGGATGTACGAAGTTATCTGTTGATTGTCATTTGATTTCTTGTGAAGTCTGTGAACTTTGTTTAAGTAATTATAATCTTCCTATGTTCATATCATGTTTATGGATGAATGTGGAATGCCTTTAGTACTTTCTGGTCAAAAATATTCTTTTAAGTTAGTTATTAGTAAATTGACTCATTGAAAATCACACAGGCAGTTGTGCCTTTATGCAGAGGTTGAACCATGAGTGGTTCATCCAACTTCTTAGTTCAATTTGTTTCTTGCTAAAAGGGTACATGCATCTATCTTTCTATTGAGAATTTTGCGAGAAAAAATATATCAACTAACACTTTCAAAGGATGTTTATTGACTGATCAGAATCCTTGTATTAATAGAAAGGGAATTAGATGGAAACTTCTGAATCCCTTGTCTATAAGTTGAATTTTGATGGTGCGTCAAGGGGGAATCCAAATATTTCAAGGACTAGAAGTGTCATTCATGATTACAAAGGTAATGTTTTAATCACCTCAGACGCTAATATTCTACAGGATACCAACAATATTGCTAAAACTTTAGCTTTTCTTTTGGGTCTTAAGTCACCTCATAGCATTGGGGTCTCTAAATTGATTATAGAGGGAGATTCATTGGTCATCATCTTAGAATTCAAAAATTTAAATCCATTTATAGGAGGATTGGGAGTTTCTCTCATATTTTGATGAATATAAAATTATGCATCGCTTCAAGGAAGCCAATACCTTTGCAGATTCTTTGGCAATCAAAGGATGAGACTTGTCGTTTGAGTATATTCTACTTAAATTTGAAGATACTCTGGCTGATGAAAACCTTTCTATAATTCTTCAACGAGAATCAATCTAATCAATAAATCACATGTACCAAAACATTGGCCCTTTTAAATTGAAAATAACATATACTTATAACATGTTTTGACTTTCTTTTGCAGGCTTGATCATAATTTGGTGGGTGTTTACTATAGGCACTGGCTAAATGGCCAAAAATATGCACTTGACAAGACTAATTTTTTTCTTCCAATTTTTTGCCTTTGTTAATTAAATTAAAAATTAATAAAGAAAGTATAATAATATTAAAAAAGTGTTAACATATTCACTAACACATAAAAGTGTTAGCAAATTGCTAACACATGTTAACATATATATGCTAACACATATGTTAACACTTAAATTTTTATATTATTATACTTTCTTTATTAATTTTAAATTTAATTAACAAAGGAAAAAATATTGTCAAGTGCATATTTTTGGTCATTTAGCCAGTGCCACTTTACTATATCCCACTCCACTGGCCTTAGGGTCCACATAGAGGAGTCCTTTTATTGTCTCCTTGGGGTCTTTAGTTCCCACATCATCTTTTTCAAATATTGAGGCATTTTTTGCAAGCTTCATGGATATCATTATAGTGTGTGGCAAGTACACCCCAAATATGTGTGCGATTTCTTATGAAGTACTCTGATATCTATGCCATGGCTTGGAGATTATGCTCATTTTGCTTCATTTAAAGTGAGGTGTCAAATATGCAATTGTGATACATAGTGCATTGATCAATTGGCCTTTTTTTCATCTTGTTTCGCATGTATCATGTCTATCTTAAATAAGGGTGTTGCCACCACCCTTATTCGAAGTTATATTGCATCTATTTGGCTCTGTTTCATCATTATGTGGCAGGATATTTGTCTATTTAAAACCACCTCCTTTCATTCTTCAAGACATTGCATATTTTGTCATCTCCTTTTCAACCCCTTCCTTTCTTTTATTTTTCTCCTTGTCTCCGTTGTTGTCATGGCCTATATGCCGCTCAATAGGCATATTGACACCCCTTTTTAGTAAGTGAGAAATTCCAGTTTCAAGGCCATTTATGGTTATGCACATGAGAAATATTTTTACTTGGGATTCATGGAATATTAAGAAGTCTATTCATGTCATTGTTGGTGAAGACATCCTTATTGTGAAAGCCCCTTCAAGTTTGTATCCATCGCATATAATATAAATATTCTTGTCAAATTGTTATGACTTGAATCAGGATTATGAATTATTATTTAAGTTGGCAACCCAATTTGTTGAGATGTTTATTGTAGGAGATGCTCTTGATAAGGAAATGTGAGATTATGACATATTTCATGGAAAATCCTAGGTGGGAGGGCTCTTCCCTTTGCGTTTTATCCACAAGATGTTGTTTCGAGAAGGAATTGACTAAATTATAAGAAGTTTTCACCCTGGAAAAAGTTGCTCAGTTCTCTATTGCTTTATTTTCTCTTCATAAACTGCTAATCCATAAGCCTCAGGCTAGGTCTTTGATTTAGCCTCATCTAGTTAAAGATGTTGTCCAAAAGGGCAAGAATGATGAAGACAAAAATGGTGATTTGCTGATCACAAGAAAAACAAATTTGCAAAATCCAAAATTGTCATAGAGAAATAAGAGGTAAGGCATCCATTATATAGAAAATCAAAAGGGAGATGACATTATGGTATTCAATCATATTCACCAATATTACAACCATAATATTAAAGATTTGCAACTATCAACTACAAACATAAATACATACAACCATACATTGAATATGGGATTGCAAAGTCAATAAGGACTGCAAGTATTTTAGAAAGGCTACCCCAAAGTCAAGAAAGGTTTCCCCAATGGGCATTTGTGTTTTCATTCTCCCCCATAATGACCATTGAGAAGAACATGAAGTAGATCTTTGAGCTTCTGGAACCTTTCACGAGCTAGAGCCTTTGTGAAAATATCTGCAATTTGATCTTTTGTACAACAGTACACAATATCAGCTAATCCTTGTTGAACCAATTCCCTGATATAGTGATGTTGTATCTCAATATGTTTGGTTCTACTATGAAATATTGGATTCTTTTTCATTTAAATAGAACTCTTGGTGTCACAATACAACAAGGTAGGTTTATTCTGAATTTGGTGTAAGTCTTCTAGTAGTCTTCTCAACCATACATGTTGATAAGATGCCAATGTTGCAACTTTTTATTCGGCCTCTGTTGTTAAAAGTGATATTGTTGGTTGTTTCTTGGACTGCCAAGAAAATAGTGCAGAACCAAGGCTAAAAGTGTAACCAGAAGTAGACTTCTGATCATCTATAGAACCTTCCCAATCAGAATATGTATACCCAACCAATCTATTATCCTTTGAATGTTGAAATTTGAATCCATAACTTAATGTCCCTCTAATATATCTAAGAATCCTTTTAGCTATACTCCAATGTGTTTCCTTAGGTTCTGACATGAACCTAGAGACCAAATTCACTGCATATGTGATATTTGGACAAGTAGTAGTTAAGTAGATCAAGCTTTCTATCAGTTGTCTGTATAGAGTGGGGTTCATTGGATCTGACACATCTAAAGTAGACAATTTAAGTCCAACTTCAATAGGTGTTGCAAATAATTTGCAACTCTGCATCTAAAATTTTTGTAGGATATTTGAAGCATATTTTTTTTTGAGACATGAATATTTCATCTTTGTTTTTTCATACTTCTATACCAAGAAAGTAGTGCATTTGTCCCAAATTTGTCATTTCAAACTCAGTAATCATGGTTATTCTAAACTTTTCAAATAAAGTTGGATTATTCCCTATGTAGATAAGATCATCAACATAGAGAAATAAGATAAAAATATCTTTATCTGAGCTTCTGATATAGAGATTTGGATCTGATTGACTTCATGGAAAACCTTTCTATTGTAGGTATGAGTCTATCCTTGAATACCATGCTCTTGATGCTTGTTTGAGACCATATAAGGCTTTCTTTAATTTGCAAACATAATGTTCTTTAGAAGGTATTTCAAAACCTTTAGGTTGTGAAACATACACTTCCTCATCAATATATCCATTTAAGAAAGCACTCTTCACATCCATTTGATAAATTATCCAACTCTATTAAGCTGCTAATGCCAAAACCAACTTGATAGTATCCATTTGTGCTACAGGTGCAAATGTTTCAATGTAGTCAATACATTCATGTTGAGTGTACCCTTCGGCTACCAATCTAGCCTTATGCTTATCAATGATTCTATCAGATTTATACTTTGTTTTGTACACCCATCTTGTACCAATAATTTCCTTACCAGGAGGTAATTGAACCAAATCCCATGTGTCATTCCTTTCAATTGTATCTATTTTATTTTTCATTGCTTCAATCCATTCTTTTTTTTATTGACCTTGTTCAAATGTTTGTGACTCATTATTTTCCATGATTTGGGTCATCAATGTAAAATTCACTTTTTTTTGTAACCTTGTTGTCATTTTTTCAAAATTTGAATCCAACATAAGAGTTGATGGATGATTTTTTATGTCCTTTGATATGTTTGATATTTTCTTGCTCTTGCATTAGATGATTCATTTTCATCTTCTTCTTCCTCTTCTTTGGCCTCATCAATTACTATCTCTTTTCCTTTTGTTTCATTTTCTTTGGTATATTCTACTAGTTCATTGAATACCATGTCTTTTATTATCAAAATATTTTCCCCTATTGGCTCATACAACTTGTATGCTTTATTTTTCAGTTCCATAACCAATAAAAATAATTTTAAGGCATTTATCATATAACTTAGACCTTTTTTTATTTTGGTATGTGTGCATAAGAAACACATCCAAATACCTTGAAGTGATCAACACTTGGCTTTACCCCAGACCATGCTTGTTCAGGAGTCATTCATTTAACTTCTTTTGTAGGACTTCTATATAGAAGATGCACTCTTGTGCCTACTCCTTCTGCCCAATAAATTTTATCCAAATTTTTCTCTTTCAACATACTTCTTTCCATTTCAACAATTGTCCCATTCTTCCTTCCAACAACTCCATTTTTCTATGGAGTGTAGGAAGTAGTGATTTCTCTCTTAATTCCATGTTTTTTGCAAAAATAATAAATTAATTTGATTTGTACTCACCTCCATTGTCTAACCTTATCACTTTGATATACTTACGACTTTGTTTTTCAACCAAACTCTTGAACTCTACAAATTTTTCAAATACTTTTGATTTTGTAACCAAACAATACACCCAAGTTTTTCTTGAGTAATCATCAATGAAGGTTAGAAAATACTTGGATTTGTTCAAAGAAGGTGTTTCCATAGGACCACACAAATATATTTTAAGATATATGTGTGGATTATCTCAAGATGTTGTTTAGCTCTACTATATATTTTACAATAGGAAATTGTGTCCTTTGTTGTTTTCCAATAATCCACTTTTCACACACCTCTTTTGTGTCTTCAATTAATGGTAGACCTTCAACTATTTTCAATCTTTTGAGTAAAAGCAACTCATTAAAACTGAGGTGACCGTATCTTTTATGCCAAATTTTACTTTCACTCATTTCACTAGACCTTAGTGCTTGGTTCCCATGAGTGAAATCAATAGGAAACATCCTACCACCTGTCATTTTGGCTCTTGCAACAATTGCATTCCTTTTTTTAATCTCTTATTATGCACTCATTTTTATCAAAAGTCACCTGATAACTTTGCTCTAACATTTGTCCAACTGACAAAAATATATTTTAGAGTGTTGGAAACAATAATGTTTCATTGATATGCTTCACTTCACCATATTCTGTTGTAACTGGAATGGTACCATTACCTTAGCTTCCATGAGAATTATTTTCTCCTAGTACTACAGTACTTTGATGCTTTTTATCCAAATTCACAAATAGATGCTCATTAGATGTCATATTTGTATAAACTCCATAGTACCACATATTATTTTCACTGACATTTGTATTGAAGCAAGAAATGAATTTTTTTTCTTATCTTCAATAGTGCTATGAGCATTTGTCTTTTTGGTTTCACCTTGTTTACTCCAACATTCTGAATTATAATGTCCAAACTTATTGCAATGAAAGAATTGGACTTATTTTTACTATTATCTCCCCCATTAATTCTACATCTTCCTCTTCCAGCTCCTGTGAAGTTGTTGTTGGAAATCTTGTGACTGAGAGGGGGTGAATCAGTACAAATAGGTATTGACTTAATTCAACCACCAATCTGATTAACAACACTAGCAACTTCTTTACCACAAAGCATATGAATGAAGTAAACAAATTACAGTAAACAATATCAAGAATCCACAACTTTAACACAAGTATTTTATTGTGGAGACCCTTTTCATAGGGAAAAAACCACGGTGGGGATGACACCCATAATCCCAATACTGTAGCAAATGATTTTTCCCTGTTAGGAGCTACAAATACCTTTTCTAAGGTTTCATCATGTTATAAGTGATTAGTACACTGTTAGGAGTAAAATAAGATCATCTATGATCTACCTCAATAGAGGATTTAAAACCTCAATAAAGAAGCTACCCTGTTAAAGGATTTACAAATAAGAACCTATTAAAGTTCACCTTGTTAGAGGATTTGACCTGCTGCCACTGTTAGGGAACAACAAGATAAGTGATATGTTTGTAGCACTGATTTCTTATTAGATCCTATAAGTTCTCTGTACTCTGTAACTTCTCTCTACTCTCTAATTGTAACCTCAACTTGAAATCATAAAACCGTAATCACCAAAAAACAAATCTTCAACAACAACAACTCTTCTTTTCAACAACACTTTTTCAATATGACTGGTTCCTATATATAAAAAACTTGCACCGCCTTAAAATTGATCTTCAAATTGCTTTCCTACGATGGCACCATGTTTCAAATTGATAATCTCGATGAAAGAAATGATATATCATGACCACATTAGGTCAGGATAAGATCTGCAAGTTTATATCTCCAAGGTAGTTAAACATGTTTTGACTCCTCCAATGCAACTCTTCAAATCTATCTTAAATGCTTGCATTGACCTCGTAAATACCAATACATTGGATGTATAACCTTTATTCCACATCATCAAATCATTATAAATAATTGTATATACTTTACCACTCACCAATCTAAGATCTTTTGTTTGGTTGATCAAAAACATAAGAGTTCTACCTGTCTTAATGTTTATGACACTAAAAACTCTATCACCGCTCAACCAAATAAGTTTTGGTTGGAATCATAGATTCGTCATACCATATACATACTATATCTCTGAGTGCAACATCTTAATCTTTCTGCAACTCGACCGCTACCACAATCTATCTAATATTGTTCTTCTTGAACATCAGTCAACATACATAGTTGATCTTTCCTTTACCGATCATGTAGAGTTCTTACCGGTCACTGTAATCATGATATTTAAATACATTGCACCATCAAGGACAACCAAATATGCATCCACTCCTGATCTCTCTGCATATCACCTCCAAAACTTATCATTATTCTAACAATATCCCCCTTTGCCATTGATGGCAAAAACTTTTGATAATCTTCTCAAAAATCTTACATTGCATATAAACCTTAAATCTTACATTGCATACATACTACAATATCATCCTCAAATCATACTCCCCCTTATATTATGCATGATATATTTACATCATTCTTCCATACTATTCATAACACATCATTCTCCCCCTTTTTGTCAACAACGACAAAGGATTATAAGTACTTACCAGAATTACATTCGGTTAAAAATTTCCTTGAAGTTGATCTTCGCTGAATTTAGGGATGTGTTCCATAAATAAAATATGTCAATGTATAACCAATGGTGTTCCTTCCATATCATTCAAGGTGTTTACCTCTTGTAGACTTGGTATAGTATCTGCATCTCTCACATGTTGTTGCATGAGATCCATAGTGGGAGCTAGATAGGACTACGGCTCCATAAGTGATAATATTATGTTATCTTTCTCAACTTGCAACATCTTCATGTTTTCTGAAATCATATTCACCTTACCAGTGTATGCTGAAATTGAACTAGTTAGAGGATCAAATATTGTAACCAAATCATCAAGTTCATGTTGGGCTTCCTCTCTCTTCTTTTCTAGATCCTATTTAATAGACGTAACCTTGAAAACTTTTATAAGCATCTTTCCTATCTCCCATAGAGTTTCCTTCATTTTATTCCCTAGAATTGCAAGTGACTCTTTTTCTACTGTTATGGTCTCTTTCAACTTGTCAGCTCGTTGTCTCTCATATTCTTTCATTGCTAACTCCATAGGTCCATTCACCAAGTTAGTTACTTGATCAGAAACAACCTTGACCAACATACCCAATTGATCAATAGGATTATCTTGTTTGTCATATCTCACATTAGGTACTAAATTTTTAATTATGTTTATGGCTCCTTTTAGTATTATGACCTTTTTCTTTTCCTTCATCTTGTTCCTTTCAGCTTTATCCCTGAGTTTATCAGACATTTTCAATAGCTCTTTGGGGCTCATATGAGTAATGTCAAAAGTTGTTTTCATTTATTCATCTTCAGATTCTTCTTCATCTTCTTTAGAACTAGTTGTATCCTTTGTTTTTCTCTTCTTCACTATGATACCTTCACCGGTTCGATCTAGTTTTCTCTTTATTGAAAGTATATCTTCATCATCCTTATGACTTGTCTTATTCTCAACAATCTATTATGGGATATCAGAAATAACATTATCTATGACATCATCAATCTCTTCAATTGCACTCTCTTGTGCTTTCCTTGCCTCTTCAACTGTTTTGACTTCAGCAACAAACTTTGTCAATAAATCCACTGTCTCATTTCTTACCTATTGAGTATCTCCAATGAGAATTCTTGTAACAATGTTCCTTGTCTTAGATTCATCTCTCATTACTTCAACTATCAATTCTATTTGTTCGGTAGATAATTCCGGTTGCAAAAGTGTAAGTTCTTGTTCCATCATTACTCTATCAATCTTTAAAGCTTCTCTCCATCTTTTGTTAACTGTATTAAACAGTTCTTTAGGTACATCTTTGTACATTTTACTAGGTGATTTGCAAAAAGTGTGTAGATTTTTTACAATTGCATCTTCGATCTTTTTTTCTCTTCATTGTCAAACTTGTCAAAGTGAGTCCATACTTCTATCATATTTCCATGTTCCTTAATGTCTTTAACAATGTTCTCAAGAATGATAGAATTGTCAATTTTATCAGTTTCTACAGTAGTAGACTTTTTCTCAAACTCAGTTTCGACCTTTCTTCTTCAACCTTTTCATTACCTCGCTTCTTACTCCTTGACTCTTTGTAGCTTGATGTCATTTCTTTCTTTCTTTTGTAAGTCTTTTAAATAGTCTCAGGTGTCTCCTTCTTTGACTTAGTCTTAATAGTAGTGGAAGTAGATGTTGATTGTTTCAACTTTGAACTCCTTGTAACTCTTTGAGGTGTAACCTATTATGCTTCAATTTTAGTAACTTTGTCTCCTATAGTAGATGTGCATGCTTCCTCAATTTCCATTTTCCTTCTAATTTTTATCATCATTTCAGGTGTAATGCCACTCAATTTGGCTAGATTGTCAACTTGTTTTTTGATCTTTCTTTGGATTATAGGTGCTCTCAACTCATTGTAAATTTTCAATGATTACTCTTCATAAGTTCCAAACCTAGGTGTTGAAGTACCAATTGGTTTAGATAATAGAACATCAACATGAATAGTGACTAGATCACCATCAACTTCATAACCCATAGCAGGTATCCAACATGTTCTAGGTTGCACTGCTTGCAACATACAAGTATTTGTATCTACTAGAAAACAAATATCATCTTTATACTTGTCAACAATACCAGTTGGGATTCTCTCTCTTAAATGCATTTTTCTTTGAAAATCTTTAAAGTAACCCCACATAACCAAATCAAAGTTGTTTCCTAAAGTCCTTATGCATTGCTTAATCTACATTACTACCAATCTATCTTTTGACCATGTAATAGAACCTACTCTAGGAAAATGATTATGTAAGTAAAAGAACATACATACCAGGAGTGATCCATATTTGAATGACTACATCTTATCTTTCTTGATCTTCTCATGTCCACTAAGAATTGACTCCTCAACATCTCACAAAGATCGTATTTTGCATCTTCCTTAACCATTTTGTATGCAACATGAATAGATCCATCAAGTACACTGTTCAATCGACTAGACTGATATACTATGTATCATATCACCATTGAAGCGAATCTCACTTCCTTGTTAGTTATATCCTTGATAGTCATTTCTTGGTGATCTTGTTTGGATTTGGTTAAATTAGTAACCAAATTTTTAGTAATAGTTCGTAGAGTAGGTGCTTCATCGGTTGCATGAAATCCAGTAACTTTGTGGATTGACTCTTTTGAAATCTTGAGAGGCTTATCCAGCCAAATAAATTGATCATGTATCTTGCTCAAAACATATCTTATCCATTCTGGATGAAACTCATCAGGTATCTCAGCAACATAAGTAAAACCTTTTTGAACCAAATGCATATGTTCATCCTTTACCTTCATACCATCACTCAACTTAAGAAATTCATTATAGATGTCGTCAGTTCCAAGTTCCTCCAATTTGAAGTGAATGAACGAATGAATGTCTTCAGTTAACAATACACCATAGGGTATAGAAGATAGGGTACCCATTGGATCATTTTTGTTTTCCTTCATCAGGTGTAACTTGAATATGGGTCTTGTCTCATCAATGATGTCGACCAAAATTGGATTATCTATAATGTTAACAATCAACATCAGCAACAATTATTCTTGTAAGGATAATTGCAGTTTCAAACTATAACCTTTACTCACCGAATAGAGTCTCCTATGTGAAATCCTAGTCCAAAAAACACAAATAGTTCTCGCTATGGAATGTAACCAAATGTTCTCCAATAAACTTCATTAGAATGCAAAGTGATAAAAGAATTTACTTTCTCATATTTATAACATTTGAGAATGCAGTTGTTAGGCATAATGGTCAAATTGTGCTTTCCAATGACCACAACTGTTAAAACATAACACTTGTTATATGCACACAAACACTTTATCTTCACTAACCATCATTAACTCACAAATAAGCATCTCAAAATGTATATGAATCTTACCGCTCATAAAGTTAGGGGATCGGTAAATGATTTGACTTTAAATGTTCCCCCTAAGCAAATAATGTGCATAGTTCACCGATTGATTATCCACATTTCCTGGACTTGTGGAGTCCTCAGTTAATTTTGACGAATTCAATTCTCCTTTCCTCACCCATGTCTTCTTCATATCATTTCTTATTTCATTAGCACTAACAATTTCTTTACCTTTGACATTTTCATCATTGTTGACCAGTTGACCTTTAGAGTACTTTCTTTCTCTACATGACCTAACAAGATGACCAACCTTGTTACAGACATAAAAAACCATACCTGTTGGATTCCAGGGACCAAAGTTGTCTCTGTATGACCTTAATCTGCAATTCACAACCATATGCCCATAGTTGTGATATTTAGAACAAGTAACATCTGACTGGTTACCTTGATTGATAGGTCTCTGACTGATGTAATCATATGACCACTGATTTTTTTTCCTCGCCCTGCACTCATTATATCCATGTCCAAACTTGTTGCAATAGTAACAAGATCTATGAAATGTATTAGGTCTATAATTGTAGTTATCAGTTCTAGCATAGGAGTTTTATGATCTAGTAGTAGAACTTCTAGATCTGACATTTGGACCAATCGGTTTAAACCAACATATATTAGCAGTATGACCTTCCTTATGACAATTAAAACATACTGGTTTATACCTTCTCTTTCCATTATTGTTGTTCACTTTGGGTGTTGATTTACTTTCTTCATTGATGTCCTTGGTGCCAGAAGATTCACCAGCTTCAAAGTTTGTAAAACCTAAACCTTGTTTTTTCTCCATTCATCCTCTGTCTTCCAAGTTGTTCATCAAGTTTAATTGAATTTATCTAGTAGATAATTTGCAACTTTCAACTCTTCTTTTAGCTTTTCATTCTTTTTCCTTATCCCTTCATCCTCTCTTCCAATATAAACTTTATCTTCATTAGTATCATGTAAGTGTTCCTTAAATGTAGAAACCTCTTGCTCTAATATGAATATTTCTCCAACTTTTCTGTAAGGGTTTCATCTTTAACCTTTAGGGAATCTTCAACAATTTTCTTCGCATTATCAGCAACCCTTCTTTTTCCAAGTTCTTCAAACATCCAGACAGACTAAATTTCAAGCTCTCTTTTCATATTTGCCACTTCACCTTTGAGTCCATTGTTTTTATCCATCAAATCTGCAAGTGCTTCCTCTTATTCTTCAGATAAACTACCTTCAAACAATTGTTCAATGTAGTCTTGACTTTCACTCAACTGCTCAACAAGCTCTCTTCTCTTGGCGCAAGAGAATGCCTCAGCTTATCTTTCTGTTCATTGATAACTTGGCTTGCATCCTCAAGTTGCTTTTCATACGTGTATCTATCCATGTTGACTTATAGGCATATTTTCCTCAATTTTTTAGACATATCACCAAAAGGACCTAAGCTCTGATATCAATTGTTGGAAATCTTGTGAAAGAGAGGGAGTGAATCAGTACAAATAGGTATTGACTTAATTCAGCTACCAATCTGATTAACAACACTAGCAACTTCTTTACCACAAAGCATATGAATGAAGTAAACAATATCAAGCATCCACAACTTTAATACACATAACACAAGTATTTTATCGTGGAAACCCTTTTCAGAGGGAAAAACCCATAGTAGGGATGACACCCACAAACCCAATACTGCAGTAAATGAGTTTTCCCTGTTAGGAGCTACAAATACCCTTTCCAAAGGTTCACCCTATTAGAAGTGATTAGTACACTGTTAGGACTACAATAAGATCAATTATGATCTACCTTGCTAGAGGATTTAAAGCCTCAATAAAGAAGCTACCCTGTTAAAGGATTTACAAATAAGGACCTGTTAAAGTTCACCTTGTTAGAGGATTTGACTAGTTGCAACTGTTAGGGAACAACAAGATAAGTGATCTGTTTGTAGCGCTGATTGCTTGTCATATCCTATAAGTTCTATGTACTCTGTAATTGTTCCATGCTCTTTGATCACAACCTCAACTTGAAATCATAAAACCCAAATCACCAAAAAGCAACTCTTCAACAACAACTCTTCTTTTCAACAACACTTTTTCAATGAGCAGTTTCTATATATAAACAAATTGCAGCAACTTAAAATTGATCTTCAAATTTCTTTCATGAGATGACACCACGTGTCAAATTGATAATCTCGATGAAAGAAATGATTTATCATGACTGCGTTAGGTTAGGATAAGATCTGCAAGTTTATATCTCCAAGGTAGTCAAACACGTTTTGACTTCTCCAATGCAACACCTCAAATCTGTCTTAAATGCTTGCATCGATATCGTAAATGTCAATACATTAGATGTATAACCTTTATTCCACGTCATCAAATCATTAGCAATCATCGCATATACTTTACCACTCACTGATCTGGGATCTTCCGGTCGGTTGATCAAGAACATAAGAGTTCTACCTGTCTTAGTGTCTGTGACACTGAAAACTCTATCACCATTCAACCAAATAAGTTGTGGTTGGAATCATAGATTCCTCATACCATATACATACTCTATCTCTAAGCACAACATCTGAATCTTTCTACAACTCGGTTGCTACCACAATTTGTCTAATATTGTTCTTCCTAAACACCAGTCAACATACATAGTTGATCTTTCCTTTACCGATCATGTACAGTTCTTACTGGTCACTGTAATCATGAGATCTGAATACATTTCCATCAAGAACAACCAAATATGCATCTAATCATGACCGCTTTGCATATCACCTCCAAACTTATCATAATGCCAACAGTTACTACTTCTTCCTCTAGAATAATTTCCTCTTCCTCTAGAATTACTAGATTCACCTCTGTATTCATTCTTATTATTATCATCATTTTTACTATGATTTTTAAACAATGTGTTTCTTTTTCCTCTTATATTTTCTTTAGAGGAAAAATCTTGCTTTAAGCTTTCTTCATTACTTTTCATTCTTTCTTTAACAGTTAACAAAATTCCTCTTAATTCATCAATTTTTATGCTTAAGAGATCCTTAGATATCTCAATTGTAGAAACCACACCTTCAAATTTTGGAATCAAACTTCTCAAAATATTTTCAATGAAATGCTTGTCATATACATCTTCCCCTAGTGCTTTCATATGACTTACTAGACCGTCTACCTTAGTCAGAAATTCACTGACAGATTCACTAGTAGTCATTTTTACATTTTCAAAAAATTTCGTCATTGTTTGCAACATAGCAGTTTGTGCACCTTGATATGCATAACTTAATATTTGTCATGCTTTCTTGTAATGAAAAACACTACTTATCCTAGCTAAAATAGCTTGAGTGATAGCACCTTGAATCAAGAATAAAGCTTCGTTATCTTTCTTTATATTTTGCTTTGTATTCTTTTTTTGTTTGGTCAGTTAATGCAATTACATCTGCTATCTCAACATAGCCATGTTGACCAATATCTCACAAATCCTTATATTTGATTAGGGTTTTCATTCTAGTACACCAATATGTAAATTTGTCTCCTTCAAAGACGAGAATCAACATATTAGACATTACATTGCCTGCCAGATTTGCCATAAAATATGCACAAACCACTTAAATGCTCAACACAAGATTCAGGAGAGATCTCTGCAAATGAATACTCTCCTTGACCCTTCAAATGGGACCCACACACAAAAAAAGATCCCTTATTATTATTATCTTATTTGAAAAATAAGTGTCGGTTACCACCGATAATACACTTAATTACAAAAATATTATTTTCTAGATTACAAAGAAAAACTTTATAACTCCTCACAAAAAACTCCAATATAACATTTCCTTCTTAAATAAAACTCATGTTTCCACAAGAGTTTTAAAGTTTTTTGAAAAAATAACATATAACTGAAGCTTTAATAAAAGCTAAAAAGTCCTCAATGTTAAAAGTCAAGTTTTTTTATATATAAAACTTCCAATAATCTTCTCTCACTTCTCGCTAGAAAGAAAAGGAAGAAAATTGCAATAACCTCCTTTCAAGCTGCAAACGCTTCCGCATGGAAACTTCCTTTCAAGCTCAAGCTTGTAGCAAACAATCCAGTTGCAATCAAGTATGTTGATATTTGATCTTGAAGATCTCTTGACTGGCTGATTTCCAAGCTCTTCAGGCTCCTCTCCAATCTTTAATTTGCTCTTTGATCTCTTCTAGATCACCTGCAATGAAAGACAAATTTCTCAAACTGACTTTGATACCAGATGAAGGAAAAAAATGGTGATCTCCTGATCACAAGACAAACAAATATGAAAAAGCCCAAATTGTCTTAGAGAAATAAGATGCATGACATCCATTATATAGAAAATCAAAAGGGATGTGGCATTATGGTATTCAACCACATTCACCAATATTACAACTATAATATTAAAGATCTACAACTATCAACTACAAACATAAATACATACAACCATATATTGAATATGGGATTGCAAAGTCAATAAGGATTGCAAGTATTCTAGAAAGGCTACTCCAAAGTCTAGAAAGGCTTCCCCAATGGGCATTAGTGATGTCAAATGGTGTAGGTCCCACTTTACTTCATGGTGGCAAGTTGAAGCAACCAACCATTGAAATTATGACGTATTCTTCTGACATATCTGGGATTGTGGTCTCCTTTGTAATCTCTTTCCTCTCCTCGTGCATCAGGATCTTCTGTATCATTGGATATGTTCTATTCCAATTTGTTATTTTTTTTTTACTTCTAGCAGCCTCTAGAGCTTATAGTATATTTGTAGCTGTCTTTTTAGCTTTGCTATTGGCTAGTTTCAAGTGGTCTAATGTTCTATGATGATCAACCTCATGTTCATGGTTTCAAGTGGCCTCTCTGCTAGTTTCTATTTAGCCTATGATGGCTGGGGGATTAAGTTCTGAAGACTAATGTTTTTTCCTCTCACCTTTGACCATGAATTTTGTTTTGTCTCGACTATGTTTTGTTGTGTCCTCTGTAAAATTGGGAGGTCTATTTTGTAAGGATGTTCTATATATCATATGTTCTCTTATGCTCTCTATAGATTAATATAAATATTCACATCTTAAGTTTTTTTGGAAAAAAAAAACCCTTTACAGTTAACTATCTTAGCTAGGTTAGTGCCTTCCTTCTCTCAATGTAAAAATTATAAATTTTTCATATGTTTCACACAATCATTTTATAATTTTAATAGGTGAATACACATAATTATCACATTTATTAGAATTGACTGCCTAATTTAGGAGGTGAATTGTAAATAGCATTAATTTCTTCTCTAAAATTTAAAACAACTAATAATAACAATAAAATTCATTATGATATTGACAGAAATAAGTTTCACTGACTTCATTGGCTTAACAGTTACCAAGGAATCAACATCTCCAATGATCGTTGCTGAATCTTTACATAAAAATTATCAATACAAAATTATATATACATCTCATATAAGTTATATCTAGCTAAAAAAAACTATGCTCATTCTTCCTAATCCTATGTTTGAAAACATCTCTCACATTTGATGAAGAGAAATTATGACCCTTAAATAATCACAAACTAACCTCCTTGCACCACCACATAGTTCTAGGTTTTAAGAAGCTCTACACATCATATTTAAAAGGCTTTTGCTAGATACAAAATTATTTTAAAATCTTTCTTCAAATACATTAAATTTAATATATTACACAAGAATACATATTTTATATATTGTGGGGGTTTAAAATTGAAATTGCATTTATAAGTTTGGATTACAAGCTAAACAAAACACGATGTGTATGGTAAATAACAAAATTCCAAAAAAATTAAAGGAGTAGGCAAAAATGGCAATGTGATTTCAGAAATTGAGCAATCATATTTTTTTTCCAATAGAAAACAAGAAATCACATTTTGCACAAGTTAACAAATATTGAAAAAACAATAGAGAATAGGAAAAAAATTTGTGCAAGGTTAAAAAAAAAAATTAAAATCAAGAGAGAAAAGGCAAGGGAGAGAGAGAGAGGGGGAGAGAGAGGGAGGGAGAGGTCTTATATAAACCTTTTAAGGTGTATTGTTATGTCTTATTTAGATTAAATGTATAAACTTTAGATTTTTTTAGAAAATTTGCTTACATAATCAATAGTAAATCACAAAAATAATATTTTAAAATCATTTAAAATTAAAAAATAATAAAAATTGGGGATCAACTCGGGATGGAACGGTAATCACTGTCATTGCAAGGCCATGCTGATACGGCTGCCTCAGTTTGAGTCTCGCCCTTGTCTACTCGAGTTTGCATTGTGTTGGTCTTTGTTGGGTCCCTGTTGACATTGATGTCGTTCATCACCCATGGTTCCATTCCAAAGTGCTTCCGTTCATTGTTGCCGACAAACTAAGGTCGACACACACTGTGAGGAAATGCGCAACACAGGAGTGAGGAGAGTTGCAAGGTGTTGGGTGACGGTGGTCGTTGTCAGCTGCTTCGTCCGATGGTTTGTCCCTCTACTCGATGGCAAGGGAATAGTAGGTTAATGCTCTCAAGCCGCATATTGAGAAATAGTGAGGATGCCTTGGCTCTCATTTCGGGGATGAGGTCCTCCTTGTGACCTCATTGGTTCATAGCTCCAGTCAAAAGTGCTTACCTAAAAAAAATTACATATTTTTTGTCAATTTTTTTTAATTCTATGTATAATTGATTAAACTAATTAAAAAGTAAAATTGAATGAATACAATAGTCTATCAAAATGTACAACCACAACAATCTATTACGAGAGAGGATCCAACAAGTCCCCTACATATAACTAAGGTTTCAAGGCCACATCATCATATTTGATGCCACGGCAGCATGCTTTTTACTAAAGTGCCCAAAACAACTCAATAAAAAAGTGAGACCAATGGTCGTGCAAAAGACACACACATACTTGAGCAGCTGATGTGGCATCACATGATTGGTTGCTTTTTATAATAAATGATACATTTCATTCAATTATGGTAGTCATCATCATCAATAACAAGTTTAAAATCCGAGATAGTATTACAATGACAGTTGGAGGGAATATGACAGCTGGTTGTGTTGATGGGGTCTATCCTTATCACATTGTGCAGGTTGAATCCACTATGCACGACAAAGGAAAGGGTGTAGAGAAAAACCCGGAGACCCTTTTGGCACCCAGTTGTGGGGTTGTTAGGGATTTTTCCAGTTGGTGCAAGGAACACAACCGAAAGGACCCCACTCTGTTGGGATCCCATCCACATCAGACTCGACCCGGTTCTGCAGCTGTGGTGGGATCGACTCTGTAGCCAAAGCAGTGAAGAAGGTAAAATGGGCCGACACTATTTGTAAGGGGTTTGACAACTTTGAGACCATCTCGTATGTTTTTGAAGGCCTTGAGAAGGCTACTGATCAGGGGGCTAGAGGGGTGGAGGTCTTCTCCACATACAAAGGATGTCTTACTTGCCTTGCACTCTTAGAGGAGGTGAAATCTCTTCGAGGAAAAATTGATGTTCTAACCTTAAAAATCCAGGAGGTTGAAAAGCATATGGCCAATGTTGCGAGGTTTGGTTGCAGACTTATGTATAGCACGACTACCACATTCTGCCTCTTAAACAAGGACTCCCAGAGTGATGAAATCGACAACCAAGAACTCCTCAATTTCTTAAGGGAGGAGTGGCTCAAAACTCTTAGAAGCGCGAAAAGAGGTTGTTAAGCTTAGTTGTTTGCTCCCGGGGGTTGTTTTTGGAGGGGACCACCCCCTCCCTTCTATTTTGTTTCCTATTCTCCTTTTCTCTGTTGTTTTCTCTCTCAACTGGCATGCACAGTTGAACAATCCTCTGGCTGTGGTTTTGTAAGGGCCAACACCCTTGTAATGCTGAGTTGAACAACCCTTCGATTGTGGTTTTGTAATGGCCAACAACCTTGCAATGCTGCCAATTTAATCAAAAACAAGTTTTAAAGTCACAACTATTGGTACAATGTTGTGAAAAATATTGAACATTAAATCAACAATTGTGAGCATTAAATTAACAAATGTGAATATCAAATCAACAACTCCTATCACAGTCATGAAACGTGTTCAAATACTTGATCCTCTCCCTATAAATATTTTTTAATATTATCATTTTTTTATTTAATAACATTATATTCAACATTTTGACTTTACGCAAAGAATTATGTACACTCGTACATATTTTAAAACTAATTCCATTCTGTCTAATTTTTTAAAAAAATTATTCAATCTCAAAATGTAACTGCGACTGAGGAGTCGGAAGAAACGAGATCCTGAAGGCGGCGTTCCAGTAATTCAAAGTTGTCCTCTCGCTTGATCAAACTCAACCGAACATAACGTTTATCCGCTTCAAACGCCCTGCCATTCCTCGCGATGATACCTCCTTTTTCAAACACCTCTGCACACTCCCTTTCCTCTTCCCTCTCGCATTTCACCCACGCGTATGCTGAAAAACCATTTACAATTTCTTATTCTCTGAGCTCTATGATCTGTTATCCATATTATATGAAGATAATAAATTAAGAAGATATCTACCTACCTGGTGAAGGCCCTGTAACACTTCTGAAAAATGTGCAGTTATGAGGTTCCAAACTCTGAAGAGAAAAACGACTAGAGCCACTGAAAATCCTCTCAATTCGCTGCCAGCGGCTTTTCATTTCCCTGTAAGCGTAGTGAAAAAGTAAATGCTTTTCATCTATGTGGCCGTCTTCTAATTTTTTGGGCTGTCTCTGTCTGTAACCATTTATAATTGCTTTCAACAATCTGGTAGCTCGTAGTTGCGTATCGTGCGATACCCCGAATGTATTGACTCTAACGTACATGTACATCTTCTTGTATACATCGTAGTCTTTAACAATCGCCCACCTTCAAACCCTCTCAAAAATTCAGAATTGTTTGATTTCTCAAAAATACTCTTTAAGAAAAGAAATTAAATTTAAAAAGTTTTGTTTGGCAGATGAATGGTACTACATAAATTCCCTAATATGAAGTGAAAGAATGAATGGTGTTTCTACCCGAGCCTGGAGCCTGCGTGTCCGGTGAGCTTGGAGAGGGTAAAAAGCATAACATCCTCATCGGCCGGGCGGGGGATTCCAGTGTAGTGAGGCCAGTAATAGGCGTGATCATAAACAGCCCTTACGTTTTTACCAGTTAGGACGCTCTCATCTAAAATACCCTTGGGATTGTTTGGAGAAGTTACAAATTCAATGAATGTGGAGGAATTTAAGGACTCTGTTTGTTTTATCCAAGCCCTCGCGTCTCCCTTCCACACAGACTCCACGGAGTCGAACATTTCGATCTGGTCTCGAAATGCCTGCAAAACAGAGAGAGGAGTATATAGTACATGATTTTAAAACAAAAAAAGGAAAATTTTTCAGTTGCAGTTTGAACCTGGAACCTTTTATCCTCCACAAAAATAATTAAAAATTGATCCAAACCCCCTGCGCATTGATCAATTCAATTAAAACCGTTCCCAAGCAGAAGGAGAAATGGAATTACCCCATAATATGGACTAGCCGAAACAACTTGTGAGGAATTTGCAGCATGAAGCGGAGAAAGGCTGTAAACTGCGGCATTGACGAGCTGGAGAGAACCTGTTCCCAGCACAATATATCTGCCTTGTGTCACGGCGTTGCCCACCAGTTCGTGAATGGCACGAATCTGTTTCTCTAATTCGGGGGATGTGAGCGAATATTCTAAACCGTCATTTACATCGTAGCTCATTCGGTACCAGGCCGGTACCACAGTTGCTCCTGCTTCCGCGTTTGCAATCCAGAAGGGCTCTAAGAAAATGGGATCTCCTCTGTCAAGTAAACATTGGATATGGAAAATTATTAGGAAAGGATATGCATTTAACAAGGGAGAAAGATTTAAGAAAAGGAGCCTCAAGGGCATGAAGATTTGAATAGGTTCTTAAATTTAAGAATTAAAAAGTGATCAATTTCATTAAAAGATCATGGAAAAATGATTTGACATAATAAGAGAGCGCTTGCTTCTAAAATATCATAAATCGAGCAGGCAGCTTCTAAAGCATCACCATAAGAGCTTAAATGGCGACAAACAGAGCACCCAGCTTGTAAAAAATCTCAGCAGTATTTTACTCTTGGGGAAGCTAAAATGTCAAAAGCTGTGTACTTGTTTGTGTTTATTGTTAAATTTTTTATGAATCGGGAGACAAATTTAGGACCTCCCATTTACTACTTGCTTGACTATTGAGTTACAGACTCTCTTGTTACTTATTCTCGTATTGACTTACAGATTCTCTTGGTTCAGGTGCGATTCATTTTCCCCTCCCGTTAAACCACACTACAGGAATTCAGACATCCTAGCTTGGTGTGGGCTCTACTGACCTAAACTTTGATACTATGTTAAACTTCTTATAGGTGAGATAGGAGACAAATCTAAGTCTCCATTTGCTGCTGGGATGTTCTGCCATTGAACCACCAGCCTTCTTGGTGACTGGTACATCTTTAATTCAAAAACAATTCACTTTTCAACACATTCAAGAAGACTTCCCATACTCAGATTATACAGGTTATTTCCATATTCCTGAACTTCCTATAATCTTATTTGGTAAAGGGTAGATTTCAAAAGTAACATTTCATACAGAAGGGTTATTTTCACCCAGGACACTATCCGACTCTTCTGTTTTGAGCCTCGGTAAGCCAGACTACCTTATGTTTTTTTCAGTGCAGGCAAACACGGGAGTTTTCCAACAACTAAACTGGAGAGTAAGTAGTTTCTCCAATCCAATTCAACAAGCCCTGACGAATGCTAAACTGTAAATATATTTCATTGTATGCTACAAATTTATGTGGATTTCTTAGTTCTAATGCACATATCTTATGCGCATTTAAATTGAGGGAAATAAATTCCTACAAGTTTTTACCTAAAATTTTGGTCACAGAAAGGCGAAGCAGAGCAACTAAACAATCTATCGGCATCTAATAAAAAATATTGTAATCTATCGCTTTTATTAGTTAAGCCATCCAATCTTCCCCTGGTTTGATTTACCCTATAATTTGAAAAAGATTTATAATTTTCAGAGTAAGTTCTTTTATGATTTAAGAGGAAAAAGCTTGGCGCGATTTCAATTAAATTTATAATTTTCAGAGTAAGTTCTTTCAACGATTTAAGAGGAAAAAGCTTGGCGCGATTTCAATTAGAATATAATGAAATGTTATGGAAGAAATTATGTCTGCATCAGCACCTGATACCTAGTTTCAAGAAACCATAAGAGAAAATCTTTAATATTTAACTGTGCAGATATCTTCTTTTGTAATTTCTTTAACAGGAGCTTTGAATTGCAGAGCCGAGTTCAGTACCTCTGATCAAATTTGGGCATATTACATAAGTTTTACATTTACGTGGTATCAAGGCTTTATACTTTCCTGATGGATCTTGTAGGGATATTTTTATTTTATTTTTTATTTATAATTTTTTAACCTGAGGAATTAGGGTTTGGCAAACTGGTACCTACTACAAGGTGTTTGAACAGAGCAATGCCCAGGAACCTCCAGGCTCAAAAAAATTGAAGTCAAGATTCAAAGCCGTGGCATGTGAAACACTATAGAAAATTGTCCGATTGGTCTGCTCTGAACTAAGGACATAAGATTTTGCAAACGTAAAAAAATTCACTCGAAAACAACATCAATGATCTTTTTTTCTGTACCAAAGCTTTAATCTATAAACTATCTACGAGTGATCCTTATGATAATCAGCGAAAGGGCAGATGAAGCCTCCAAAATAACAATTAACATAGACTATATAAAAGAAGGATTTAAAGACTTACTCATTGGCGTTTGCCAGACAATCTGGAAGGAAGTGTGAACAGTCCCGTCCAGTGTAGCAGGCATTGCATTCGCAAGCGAGCGATCCGGTGTCATCTGTTGTAAAGGTATCGACAAATACGTAACCATGGCCGGAGCAATGATATTGTGCTGCTACTGTTTCTGCTTCCTCTGCGGCTCTTCTGCTCCATCCGATGCCCTTCAAATTATCACCGCCCAACAATTGCCCTTGTTTTGGTGGATGAAGAAGCAATAATCCATTAAGCAACAGGGAAAACACCAGCAACTTGCTCGATAGAGAGATTTTTTGATGAGAATTTGCAGGGTGGGAGTGAGGCACCATATTGCCAGGCTTCAATCTTCCCTAATTATGATGTCCTAAGTTTGTTTAACCAAAGCTGTAAACAGTACTGCCATTTTTTATTGATTTTTTAGCGATTAGAGATAATACTCCCCTTTACGACACGCAACGTGACAAATTGATATATTATTCAATGATTTAAAAAATTATTATTAATTGAGGTTTGGTTTTGAGCCGAACACCAGATATTCACATTATCTATGGGACAAGAAAAGCGCTTTCGCTGTCCCCACCTGCTTGTGTGTCCTCCATTTTTCTTATCTTGAAAAACAAGGAGAAATAGAATTTGTTATATTTGAAGACAATTAAAAGAAACGGTTCCACCAAGAGAAAAAATGAGGGCGGCAAACTTCGTTTAGTTAGGTAATGGACAATATTTTCATAATCAAGTGGAAAATAGTTTTTTGATTTTGATGGAAGATCATAAGAGTGTGAGATCAAGAGTGTTCAATGTTTAAAACAAGTAACTAATCTGATTTAGAAGTATTATATTAGTTTATGTTTGGAATTAAGAAGAGATTTCTATATTAATTAGCGATTAATAAATACTTAATAGATCAATCATCACTTAATTTTTTTATTAATTTTTTTTTTATGTCTAAGATATTAAGGTTAAATCGCAAGTTCTTTATGTAAGACATTTGTTAAATAATTTTTTTTGCCTTCTGATTGAGGTTCAACAAATTGTCATGATTGTTTTTAGTATTACAAGGTAAAAGAATGCACAAATTCTAAGGTGTGTAAAAAAATGCACTTACAACCTTTAGATTTTTTTGGCCTCGAGCATTATTGTGATGTAGGTTTTATAATATTTACACTGACTTGCGGGGTTCATAGATAGTTGTAGTGCATTTAAATGGTGTGTGGGAGCAATGAATGTACACGCCTATCCTCTTGTTTGAGAAACATGCAGTACGAGGTGTGCTAGCTAAATGTGGGCCTCTAATTTAGCCATACACTTCAACATGGTCATTATACTTCAGTTGCATACAGGAATGAATATGGATTAATTCATCCTGCATGTCTGAATGAGTAGACCTGTTGCCCTCTGGAAGGCAGGAGTGTGAGCTTGCTCTCAGGTCATTGCAAGCTCAGTGACTACACCGAAGACCTAAACGAAGGATTTAAAAAGCTATATGTTGAGAGTAAACTATTGATTAATCTAAATGCAAATGCAAATACATATTGCTACTAATCCAAGCTAGTTAGGATTCAGTTTTAGAGCACCAAATTGAAAGTATGAGATATTCAGTTTTAAACCCAAAATAAAGTGTGCTCTAAATTAGATTGATTTGCTTGAAACTAATAAACAACAAATATTAAATAAATGCTAAGAATGCAAGAAAGCTAAGACGAAAATGCAGCATAATAACATTAGATAAAAAGTTAGGATCCTTTGTGAAGGAAAATAGTTTCTCTTTTATAGAAATCTCTCTCGAATCGACGGTCGAGATCGAACAAAAAGAGTGGCTCAGATTCGATTGAAGAAGCACAATCCATGTGCAAGTGATTCGATTGGTCGAGAGAGTCAGTTGACTGAACTGACTGATCAGTTATTTTGGAAACTTCCAAAATCAGTTCACAGTTAACTGAAATGTTTCCAAAATGATAAACAGTGGAGAATCAGTTAACTGAGTAGAACTGGATTGTTTCCATTTTGATAAATCAGTTAATTGGATTTGATGATGTCGTATGCATTTTTAATAAATTAATTGATTTTGGATGCACATTTATGTTTTTATAATTAATTTAATTCCTTTTTTATTTAATTGACAATTTTGTGATTTTTATTTAATTAATATATCATAATATCAATTAAATAATAGTATAAGGTTTATTTGCCAATGTAATGTGATTTTAGGAATTAATTAATTAATCAAGTATGATGAATAATTAGGACCTAGGGTTTAGGTCAAATCAGTTTGACTGTGATGGTTTGCCTGTTTGATTTAGGACTTAGGTTTAATTAAGATTAGGGTTTCTTGATTAAATGTTGGGATTGGGGGTCTAGGGTTTAGGTGACCATTTTTAGGTGATTACATTTGCCCCTCTTTGAATTGATGTGCGATCAGCGCATTAATTCAAAGACCTGTCAGCAAGAAGACCCATAATAGTTTGATTTGAAGTGATGAAGCCATTCTTTTTGAAGAAGAAGACCGACTTCGAGCTTGATTTGACGAAGATCGATCAAAAGATATAAACAGAATGCTCAGTTTGATTTGAAGCGATGAAACTGAACATCTATCAGGAACTCTTAAACCTTTTTGATTGGTTTGAACGAATAACCAGTTTGATTTGAAGCAATGAAACTGATTACCATTAAGAGATTTGATTAGCAAAAAAATTGACTTGATTTGAAGCGATGAAGCCAATTTGATCAATGTATCTGGTTTCAATAATGAATAGCCTGTATAAGACTGATCTTGTCTGGTTTCAAGTGTATTCACCACTATATAAGACCATTGATTAGGTTGCCTTGGATTTAAGATGATCTCAACTTGATTTGATGCAATGAAGCTGAGATGCCCTAAGCGATGGGGTTTTGATTGAGGATGTGATCACTGGAATGTTGATGTCCTAATCCTGCCCCCTTAGGAGCAAAATTGAAATATGGCTAGGTGCCCCAGTGATGAGAAGCAATTCAATTGATTAGACAATTTAGGAAGAAACTGATCTGATTAGAAAGAGGTCCCATGTGGTTAGGACAAAATCTGTACTTGATGAGAGGTCCTATTGACCGAGATTGACCAAAAGTAAGATACGTGGATTGAAGAGAAGAAAAGCATGAGAGATTTCCATTGGTAGTTCAAGTGGTCAATTGCAGATTTTGATTTCGATCCTGAAAATAGAACCAGGATAGTTGATTTAGCAAGGGGTGTCATGACCACTTGACGATGAGAAGATTGATAGGTTAGAATCTCAGATCCTTCACATTAGATAGAGATAAAGTTATTATGTTGATTTCAACAGTATGCAGATGCAGATGCAGATGCGAGACTAACATGAATGCAACCTAAGGTGTAGTCACTGAGCTTTAGCAGTTGAAAATTTTCATCATTGAGCATTTTTTGGAACAGCGGAGTCGATACAATCCTTACTGGTGTCACTGCAACCATAAGAATATGAATATGACTTTCATCGGATAAGATATGGGAAACTAACGTAAGCATCTAGGCACAAAAGCCTAGATGACCTGAACGTTGTTTCCAGTTGATGTGGCAAGAGTACACTAGTATCGAAGCATTCAAAGCCAAGATAACCATGAGTGTGATCTTGCGTAAACAAACAGATAAATAACAAACAAGGAGATAGTACTGACCTCACCTTGGTGTACAAATAAAGAGGATCGAGGGATGTGAGGCTTTTTTGCCTTAATGCAGGAGCTCTTACCACATACACCCAATTTATTTGACGTTGCTAGATCATCGGGACCACACCAATAGGCAGTAGACAAAGAAAAGACTAACAAAATCAATGAGAACAAACAACATATGAATAAAAGTTCAGCATACTTCAGCCATTTTAAAAGTATTCGGATGTGTATATGTATGAGGTGTTGAGAAACACTGTTGTGCTTGTGAGTGCTTTGTGGTTGATTGCTATTGATCTATTGTTTACGTTTGTGATATCCAATGTGTGTTAAGAAACACAGATGTGTCCAAAGAGAGTGTTAAGAAACACTGTTGGTTGTGGTGTTGAGAAACACCTGTTTGTGTTAGTAGCGAGTTGTCCTTCAGAAATGACAAGATTATTGACTCTAGTGTAAACCAAAGATGTGATCAAATTGATGACCCATGCCCCTAGTAGCAAATGATGATAACTGACTTGACTCATACTGCAAGGACAAATCCAATTTGATTGCTCCCAGGTTATGACTTTGGATCGATTTCAAGCCAGGAGGGTTCTCAGAAGAACCAGAGTGTCACGAAAGTGACTGAAAGCTATGTACAAACTGAAGCAAAGGATTGCCAAGACTAAGCATTGATAGATGGAGTGTTGAGTACAAGACGCGCCTGTTTACTAGGTTTTCACTAAGGCACTTTTTCTTCTTTTTTCAATTTTTTTGTATTTTTCCATTTTTTGATTTTTTTGATTGATACATCAAGTCGCCTATTGCTAGGTTTTCACCAAGATGATCATTTTTTCAGGACTTTTTCCAATTTTTAGATTTTTTTCAGGACATTACTATGTACATGGTGTTGATCACCGAGAATGCCTTAGGTGTAGAACTTCTTCAGATGGAGAGTGTTGATGGGCTCTCGAAGCGGATCTCCTTTAGGTGTGGAGAGACAATAGGCACCAGAGCCAAATGCTGCAGTAATGATATAAGGCCCCAGCCAGTTGGGTTCAAACTTCCCCTTTTGTTCTCTATGTAACTGATTACGGGGATTTTCTCTCAACACAAGATCTCCCACCTAAAGTTCTCTAGGTCTGACTTTCTTGTTGTATCCTCTTGACATTCTTTTATGATAAACTCTGAGGTGATCAAAGGCCACTTTTCGACGTTCGTCCAGTAGCTCTAGTTCTTGGTGTCTCAAAACTTGGTACTCTTGATCTGGTACAAGTCAGCGTAAAGAAACCCTAAGAGATGGGATTTCTACCTCTAGGGGTAAGACTGCTTCTACCCCATATACCAATGCAAATGGGGTTGCCCCTGTAGGTGTTCTGATGCTCATTATGTAAGCCCATAATGTAGGATTGATTTGCAGGTGCCAATCCCTTCCAGACTTGTTAACTGTATGATGTAAGATTTTCAACAAATTTTTATTTGAGGCCTCAGCCTGTCCATTACCTTGTGGGTAATATATTGAAGAACAGTGTTGTGTGATTTTGAATTTTTCACACAACTCATCCATGATGTTGTTCTTAAATTGACCTACATTGTCAGTGATGATGGAGGAAGGTATTCCATAGCGACAAATGATGTAGTTCATAATGAATAGCAAGACCTGTTGTCCTGTCGCTTTAATGAGCGGGTTCGCCTCAACCCACTTGGTAAAATACTCAGTAGTTGTGATAATGAACTTGTGTCCATTAGAAGATGAGGGGTAAATCTGCCCAATGAGATCAAATGCCCATTGTTGAAAGGGCCAGTGTGTTACAAAAGGAATGAGCTCCATTGTTGGAGCGTGTATAAGATTGCCATGCAGCTGACATTTCTTACAAGTCTTTGCGAACTTGATAGCTCCATATCTGGCCAATAATGTGCACAAAATGGGAAATGTATGGGTAAATTCTTTCCTATAATCACATTCATTATTGCTAGTTGATTTCATAAGTAACATAGAACAAATACACAATGTTGTAGAGCCATTCACAAATGTAAATTCTTGCATACATACAAGAGAGGACACCAGATATAACTCATGTAAGTTAACATAATAGTAAAACATATCATTGTCATGTTTCAAAAAGAATATGAGTTTCTAAATATTTTGAAGACCTTGGTTAATGCTTGTGGATTTCTAAACTATGTCTTAATAAAATGCAGGCCCCAAATGTCTCCTCTGAAAGCTCATGTTGAATATGTTTGGTTGTGAAGTCCATAGTCCCAACTCTTCAACTTTCTTGTTCTTTTAGTCTCCATTATTTTGGACTCTTCATTGTCTTGAAGAGTTGAGCATATCATAGTTATCTCCTAGCTCAAAACTCATCCTTTTGGTGATTAAATGACAACACAAGGTTAAAGGTGAATGTTTTTGCCCTATTTTTGCAAAATTCATTTTTGCCTTGTTGAGTTGTACAAAAAATAAAATTACTTGGTTACTCTTTGATAAATAAATTTAAGCATTTTTCCTACTTAAATTTCATAATATTGTTACATTGTGATTCCAAGTTGAAGCAAATAAAGGGGTTTTCTTTCTCAATTTGAATGACAAATGATGATGATTATGCTTCAATAGGTAGACTAAACTTATATTGTGGCAGATAAAGATGGACACTTGAAAATGGATGTTTGAGCCAATGACTTTTCTAAATAAAACATTAAAAGTAATTGGGCATATTATAGGAAGAGAGCATGAAAGTGGGTGCATGAGAAAATCGATCACTTTTTACATTCTATCTGAACATATATGCAAAAGACCTTTATAATCATATTCTCATCCATTTATTTTTTAAATGTGATGCAGTCTTTGGCAATCACTCATGCAGAAGTTGTGGATGACAATATAGTTTTTGTTCCATTGGTGAATACCGACTTTATAATATAAGTCCCCTAGTGGTCTTAGGTTTGCTTGAGATAGATAACTGGTTTTTATAATTATAAACTAGTTCATTTGCATTTTAAAATATTTCTCTTGCAACTATAGACCTATTGCATGTAATCCATGTAAGAAACTTCCACATTTCAAAATGGTTGGTTTAACTTGTCAAAAATTATTCTCATTTCTTTAAATTGTGAAGGCTTCGTAGTGATCATGGGCATGTAAAGGTAAAAAATGTTGAAAAAAATTACAAGAAATTGGTGAACATTTATCTAAAATCCATGTAAGTTTTCTTTGAAAAATGGAAGGCTATTTCTATTGAAATTCATGACCAATTTTTAGAGAGAACGCTAATCTTTTTCAACTTATGAATGGAAACTAGTTTTTCCTCCTAAAATTTGCCCGCTATTGTTCATTTGTCTTTCCTTCATGGCAACTCAAAAAAACTCCAAGATATTTTTCTACTTGCTTCTCTATGTGTGATCTTGGATGGTTTTAATGCACAACTTGACCTAAGCATTCAACCCTAATTTCTAGGCAGTAAGAAAAGGAACAAAATTTGTATTGAATACTTGATTGATTGAATAAGCACTTGAAAATAAATGTACTTGATTTAATAAGGAATCGAATAGAAGTCTTCCTTTGAGTGTGTATCTTCTCATCTTATTGTACCTACAGAGCTATAATGACAAGACCTCTGAAAGTGCATTGATTTCCTCTTGTATGCGTTGTAGTGTTTTATCTGAATCTTTTTTTATCTTTCAAATATATCTATGGTTGTCTATGTTTTTATGCTAGGAATCTTATTTCTTGGTCGTCTAATAATAGAAATAGATAGGGTAAGAGTATGTTTTGAAGGAAGGAAGAGGGAGTAGAATAAGAAGACAAATGTATTTTATACTAACAAACAAAAATATTACATGTATTATTTGTACTTCAAATCTTCATATAGTAACAATTATGTATTGACTAAAACATCTTATATGTAGACTCAAATTTTCTACTCACTTCAAAAAATGCTTGTCAACTCTATAAAGATGGATTGCAAAGAGGGATTTAAAAAAAACAAAGTCATTAACATATATTGAGAGCTATTCTTCTATGAGAGAGAGAGAGAGAGAGAGAGAGAGAGAGAGAGAGAGAGAGAGAGTTGTTGATGTGATGTGACATCAGAGAGAAAAAAGATGGTTGATGTGAAATTGGAGAGCAAAAGNAGAGAGATATTCTTCTATGAGAGAGAGAGAGAGAGAGAGAGAGAGAGAGAGAGAGAGAGAGAGAGTTGTTGATGTGATGTGACATCAGAGAGAAAAAAGATGGTTGATGTGAAATTGGAGAGCAAAAGGAAATTAAGATTTAAAGAACTCAAAATGTAGATTTCTTAAGATTGTTAGCCTTTCATGCTACACATATGGAAGATATAGAGATATCTAAAAAGTTTGGTAAACTTGTCTGGGTAGATGTGATTATACTTGTAACATGTTTCCAACTACTACATCTCTAGAAGGTAACTTGGAAAGTATTTGGACATATGTGATTTGAGAGATCTTCAATCTATATTATTTTATTCTGTACCAAATATTTTTCATCATTGATGTCATATCCAATGAAAAATGTTGATAATCTGCTAATTTGTAATCCTCGGTAAATATAAATCTGCAACGAGCTAAACATATTTCTATAGTGGTATTTTGTTAAAAAGTAGGTAAGTCTCTTATTTGTTGGTTAGCCAATGGAAATCATGCATATGTATCAGAATGTATGTTCAAAATAATTGTAAACTATAGTAGAAAGATAGACATATCCTAAGAAAAGGAATAAGAAAATTCTAAGGGATAGGCTACTTAAACAAACAAGGGTTGTGCGCAGCTGAAGTCCTTGCCTTTGGTAGGAGAGTAGGAGGAAGTGTTCATTTGGCTAGGCATTGTGCAGTGGGTAGTATTAAAGTGGGCAACATTAAAGTTATGAGAGTAGTGTAATTCAGGAGAAGGTAGACATAGGAAGAGGATAGTGGTGTTGTCACTATTGGGCATATCTATGTTCAAGTGCAGGGGCTTGTAGATATCGAGAGGTGATCACAAGTCGAGACAATATGAGATAATTTTAGTTGCAATAGCATTGTAACTCAGCTGCTCAAGGAAAGGGTTTTACTGTGACACATCTCCAAGCTCTCAGAATTTGGAATCAGTGGAAGGTTTGGCCGTAAATGCACCAGCACTATTGCAAAGAAGATCAAGTTTTCCATCATTTTCTTTGATTATAAGCATGCTTGTAGCAAGATACCATATTGGCAAGGTCTTCTCTAGGGCTTCCTTGAGGTTTTGAAACACAGTTCCAAGGTTAAGATCCTGAGAAGGCTTGTAAAAGAATGCTATATACATAAGCATAAGACGTTTCCTGTCCAAATTTGACAGTCTCAGAGTGGATTCTTGAGCCCCATATTTCAATGGATATATAGACACAACTTTTGTCACCTTGACACTCATATCTCTTCTTACATATGGTGCTTCTTCAAAACCCATCTTCAAAGTAAGAAAATAATATGATATTTTCAAGACTAGGAAGAACCAATTTAGGGTTGACCCTAAACTGTACCTGAGAGAAAATTTTAATCAAGCTAGGCTAGAGTTTCAAAAGATAACTTCTACTTACTGTATTGCTAAGAATTGAATCTAGACCTTAGAATCACATACTTTGGGCCAGTAGAACACTACGAAAGCAAGATATGGTTTTGAGGTGAGACTAAAGACAAAATTTGGGCTATTAGAATACTACAAAAGCAAGGTATGATAACATTGCCTAATCTGATAAATCCAAGATTTATGTTCCTCAAACTGGTTAAATTTTGAAAATCACTGGGTAGTAAAGATAACATTGCCTAATCTGACAAATCTAAAATTTATAGGTGTATCAGCTGACAAAAATAATTACACAATATGCTCAGTTATTAACAAGAATCAAGATTGATATTCATCAAGCTTATGAAATTGTCAAAATAACACTAGAGAGTGTACTCATTCAAACATTTGAATGATTGGAGGCAATAGAACTCTTGTGACAAACTGCTACCACAAAATTTATTGACAAGCAATTTTAGATATTGAAGACCTTTTATTGAGCTTGGAAGCAATTGCAATTTTTTGCAATCTTCTAGTATAAGATCTATCAACTGTAATGGAGGTTGTACACAACTATTATTATGTTATATTTAATTCAGAAAAGCATGAACTATAAATAGGTTTTGAAATAATTATTCTTGAACTATGAAATCAAAATACTTACATGTGCATTGTCTTGCCACAACTCTTCTAACTCTTTAGCTCCACGAAGCTCTAAAACCCTTTGCATCTTTTAAAGGAAAGCCGTGATAGGATATTTCATGTTCTTATCATTTTGGAAAGGTAAAATTATAATTTCAGAGACCCGCTTACCTTATTCTCACTGATTACTAGTAAGTAAGACATTGTCAGATACAAACATGCACCCAAATGAAATAAAAAAAGATTGTAATATGGTGTGGAAAATGGGAATGAATTGATTTGAGAACAAGTACCACATAAGCATAAGACGTTTCCTGTCCAAATTTGACAGTCTCAGAGTCGATTCCTGAGCCCCACATTTCAATGGATACATAGAGACAACTTTTGTCACCTTGACACTCATATCTCTTCTTACATATGGTGCTTCTTCACAACCCATCTTCAAAGTAAGAAAATAATATGATATTTTCAAGACTAGGAAGAACCAATTTAGGGATGACCCTAAACTGCACCTGAGAGAAAATTTTAATCAAGCTAGGCTAGAGTTTCAAAAGACAACGTCTACTTACTGTATTGCTAAGAATTGAATCTTGACCTTAGAAGCACATAATTTGGGCTAGTAGAACACTGTGAAAGCAAGATATGGTTTTGAGGTGAGACTAAAGACAAAATTTTGGCTAGTAGAGTACTGCAAAAGCAAGGTATGATAACATTGCCTAGTCTGATAAATCTAATATTTATGTTCCTCAAACTGGTTAAATTTTGAAAATCATCGGGTAGTAAAGATAACATTGCCTATTCTGATAAATCTAAAATTTATAGGTGTATCAGCTGACAGAAATAATCAGACAATATGCTCAATTATTAACAAAAATCAAGATTGATATTCATCAAGCTTATGAAATTGTCAAAATAACACTGGAGAGTGTACTCATTCAAACATTTGAATGATTAGAGGCAATATAACTCTTGTGACAAACTGCTACCACAAAATTTCATGACAAGCAATTTTAGACATTGAAGACCTTTTATTGAGCTTGGAAGCAATTGCAATTTTTTTGCAATCTTCTAGTATAAGATCTATCAACTTACACAACTATTATTATGTTATATTTAATTCAGAAAAGCATGAACTATAAATAGGTTTTGTAATAAACATTCTTGAACTATGAAATCAAAATACTTACATCTGCATTGTCTTGCCACAACTCTTCTAACTCTTTAGCTCCACAAAGCTCTAAAACCCTTTGCATCTTTTAAAGGAAAGTCGTGATAGGATATTTCATGTTCTTATCATTTTGGAAAGGTAAAATTATAATTTCAGAGACCCACTTACCTTATTCTCACTGATTACCAGTAAGTAAGACATTGTCAGACACAAACATGCACCCAAATGAAATAAAACAAGATTGTAATCATAATATTAATGATTTTTTAATTGGGTGAAACGTGAATTTAATTTTAGCTATTATTTTACATTAATCAACAAGAAATCTGAAAGAATATGGGAAAATCCTGCTGTGTACTGACTTTGATTCATTTATGGAATCTGTCTTATTTTTTATGACTCGACAATTTTGTGAGTTTTACGAGAATTAAGGTTTTTGCAATGGTATTTTCTCTATATATTGTGTTGTCTCTGTTGTCACTGTAGTTACTATAATTTATAAGAAGGGAGGGAAAATGGTTTGTCTGTGGAGTAGGCAGTTGCAAGTATTTCCATTATTGGGCGTGTAGTCTGAAAATTTACAAAAATTTCTGAGAACAAAGGTCAATGTATAGAGCTCCTCAAAGAAATGATTCTGCATGTATGAACCATTTTACTCCTAAAGAAATTAATAAATTAATAAAAAAAGTAAATCAAAGCAGGCCTTAAATCGATCATTAAAGCAATGATATGTTGTGTTATGCATCTAGGTTTGAATAAATAAAATTATTTCATCTTTATTAAACTAGCACAAGATAACAATAAGTTAATCTACAGAATGACACATGAAAAACTAACAAGAATAAGCAAATAAGTGAAAACTAAAAACCCCATACAAGCTGTCAACAAAATGCGCATAAATACATCATGAATACACAAAAGCAAATAGAATACAATCTTTGTAAGCTATGTAAATGTACAGTTTAAAATGTTGAAACGCTAAAGTTATAAGAAAGGGTACGTAGATCAAAAAATAAACTTCTAAAATTTCAAATGGCCGAAAAATGCAATTGGCTTGCAACATATGGTTTAGAACTTTAGAGGCCAACATAGTATTGGGATGTGTCTTGTATTTAATTTAGACTATCTTGTTTATGAGCTACAGCTGATTTAGAAAACTTATGAGGGAAATGACCACTATTATAGACAATGGGTGAGAGGATGTCAGATTTTGCCAGGGGATCGCTGATTTTTCTTGGCTAATATTTGTATAGTAATATGGTGTGGAAAATGGGAATGAATTGATTTGAGAACAAGTACCACATGTTTCATTTGAAAGTTGAAATTTTGGAACATCTTTGTAGTATGCTCTTGTCATCCGGTGTTGTAGCAAATCTTTGTAGAGAATTGCCAAACACAATCACACACAGTAAAATCCATACTGCCATTTCAATATTTATAGAAGATGATAGAGGGTACATAGAATACATGTAGGAGGACTGAATATACAGGTAAGTGCATCAAGTCGCTGATAAAAAAGTGGCCACATGTAAAAAAAATACTAATTTTTTTATAATTTGATCGGGCTCCTTAAATTCGAAAATGTCCTTGGCTTGGTAACACCAAGCCTAATAAAAAACATTAAAAAAAGGAAAAGTTTTTCAAAACCTGTATGGGTTTTGAGGAACAAAAAGTTTCTCAAAACCCGTGCAGGTTTTGAGGAACAAAAAGTTTCTCATAGCACATACGGATTATAAGAAACATTACATATTTTCAAAGGTCACAGATTTGGGCCATTTTCAACACCAAAACGTTGAAACAACCACTTGGAGGAAGCAAAAAACTCAATAACCCATGCGTGTTCTACTTGCAATTGCATTTTATCAGTGTTTAGAGCAATTTCCAACAATGTCACCCTATCAAATAGGTAAGACTTCATTATTTTAATTGTTTTTGTTTTCATTTTAATTGTAGTAGGGTTTTTAAATTGGTTTAAGACTTTTTTATTAATTTGATATCAGATTCTACAAACAATCCCCAAAAATGAATGAAACAACAAAGACCTCTTCATGAACAACCAACATAAACAAACCTTGAAAATAATGAACATGAGCAACAAGAAAACCCTCAAGGCGCTGCTCCACCTACGCAAAATCCTCAAAATTCTGCTCCTGAACAACCACTTCCACCCCTAAATCCTCTGCGTCCTCCAGTATATTGTGTATAGGCCACACAAGAGGATTTTATCAATCGCCTGACACAAAACACTAGCCAAATTTTTATACTAGTGAATAGGTTGAGGTCCTCTAATCGGGAGCACCACTCATCCCTTGCGAAAACCCTAGAAACAATGGCCAATAACACAAATGAGGTATCTAGAGAGATCACAAAATGAGGTTCATGGAGGGATAGATGTCATGCATTTTATGCAGATGGGTTTTCATATGATGAGGTGAAAAGAAAGGGCATACTTAAAGATGACATATGTGCTCTTTTCACCAATCCTAGCACTAGTAACAACCTACTTACTACTACGATTTGATTTCCTATACATCGGTGTGTTCATGCTAGGATGAAAGCAACTTTTTGGGATAGGTGGTATAAGGTCTTTGACCAACCACCTTGTAATAATTAGGAGCTTCCACTGTATTTTTTGAGAAATATTTATTGTGAATTTATCCTTAGCTTGAAGCCAAATTACTTTGACATGTGACAGTTCTAGGGTAGAGGGAGAGGCTCTACGTAGGATAGAGTTGGGGTCCGTAGGGTGGTAGACCCACAACATAGGAGGTGTGTAGCTCCTAAACTCATGTTTCATGTCACTGTCCCAATAGCCCTGAAGGAGTCTATGGAGTTACAGACTCTTCAACCAACTACATCATTGAATGATATCATTATTGAGTATGACACACACTTAATTTGAGAAGAGGATAGACTAGCACATGCAACACCTCCATCATTAATAGATACACCATTTGGCACAGGCCAACCCATTGAGCATATGTGTGCCACTTTCTAGAGTATATGTTTTGGTGTAGACACTGACGCAAATGCGAATGGTTCGATATCTCATTCATGTACATGTTGTGGGAGTAGATGCCATGCTTCCACTCTAGAGGATATGGACCTCACCGACGACCTGGTGAGTATCTTGTTATGTCACGATTAGACACATGTGTGTTTATTTACATTTATTCAACATGTTATCAATTATTCACCTAAATCTTATAAAGGAAATAATTTTTTTAGTTCACAATTTAAAGTGACATATAAATAATATGTGTTACAGAGAGCAACAGATGGTAGGAGTACACCATGCACTTTTTAGTTGACTCCAAGGTCACGAGTAGTTTCACCACCCGAGGTAAAGATTTGTAAATTTGTTAAAAATATAATAATTATACGTTGGTTTCAAAATATCTTTTTTTAATATATATGTATCATTACTTGGTGTTTATAGGTCTTATCAGCAGCTGAGATGTCCTAACTTGATGATATCACGCTTTTGGCCTAGATAGCTTTGCGGTACCATTTAGATTTAGATATTTTTTACTTTAATTTAATATTATAGATGTTATTTTCCCTTATGTTAATTTTATTTATGTTAGTCTACCCCACCTGCCTCAAGGACATCTCATGTGAGAAAGCCATCCTCTAGCACTCCGAGGCAGAAAAATAAATCTTCCCAGACACTCAAACAATAGAAGGTAATTTAGTACAATTCAAATTCTTATGTTGAAATGTATTATGATTAAACATTTATATGTAGATATTGATAAATGCACCTAATTTATTTGTTATATATACATAAAAAATGGGGTTTATGAAGTTAATGAATGCACTTGATGTCGATGAGCTTCAGGATAGGGAAGAGGTAACATCTTCATATTCAATTTGGATTGCATTCTTGCTTGTTAGAAATCTCTAAATCCTTCTATGAAGTTATAACATATGTTATCATTTTTCACACAGGAAATGGTAATAATTGCCTCAGATTCAGCGATGCCTCCTAAGAGTACATGAAAGCTATCTGAGGCTCTGATGCCCATTTATTCTACATATCTTAAACATGTTTGTTTAGATATAAGTATACTCATTTTTAGTTTTTTAGAGTTAGTCGACAACTTTGGGTTATTAAATTGTATTAATTGTCTTTCACCTATTGCAACCCCCTTCAAAACTTCCCACTGGTGCTCTACCATTCTATTTCATTAGAATTCCTACTCATCAAAGATGGGTTCCAGCACAATAGAGGGAAGAGGTATGCTTGTCTTCTTAACTCATTTTTACTAAGCACACAACAGAGTTGAAACTCTCTTGTTAGCTCCTTTTAGATTGCTTTCTTGTTTGTTTGAAAACCCTACTTCCTTCCTGTATGACTATAATATATTTTTAACACTTACCATATAGGAAATGATCGTAACTGATTCATTAGTGACTTTGCCTCCTACACGCATAGGAGATCCATTTGAGGCTTTGGTATGCATTTGATTTTTAGTCCATGCATTTTTAGTTATTTAGTGTTTTTTGACATATATGTTATTAATTTGTATTAGTATTATTTTACCTGTTACCCCCTTCAGGACTTCCCACAGATCCTCAACCTTTTCCAAGTGCAGAAGAAAGAGATGAGGTAATCAACATTTCAACTGCAAATAATTCACAGTTCAATATTTAGTTATTTAATGTTATATTAATAAAATATATATGATTCAACATTTACATTGTCCTTGTGCAACTACCTACAGAGCCACATATTGCTTCAAAGAGGCTCAACTTTTATGATCCACCATAGTCATAGATATCGATAGAGACATATAGTTCTAGTTGTTATCATTGAAGGACCAGTTTATGTATATAAATTCAACATTTGTATTGTATATGTTGACCTTGACATGGCATATGCCATATTTTTGTAACTCTATTATTGACTTGACATTTATGCTATTTTTGTATACATGTACATAATTACTGTTCATTTTGATATATATGAAAGTTGATATTAAATCCAATTTGTTCATTGTGAGCATATCTTTGTACATCAAAACTTAGTTATTTGCAATTGAAATGTGATAAAAAAATTTCATTATGTGTATGTCCCGATTAGCCTCAAATAGGCAATTATGGATTTTTGATAAATTTTGATTAGATTTAGCTTAATAATGGTTTCCAAGGTCGCTTTAGACCATTTTTTATTATTCCCCCAATTTGTAAGCCTTTAGCCATCAAAATGTACTAGTTGCCAAAATGTAGGAAAAGTTGTCAAGCAATGTTTTTTTGTAAAAAGTTGAAAAAGAGAGAAAAGTATTGAAAAAGGAAGTTGAAAAGTCACTCCTGGGCCTAGATCACTGCTGAAATCACAATCACAATGACGGTGGGAGAAAATTAATACAGTTCTTTATTTTTGTTGTAGTTCTCTCTTGCTTGCATATGGTGTGTGTTTATCGTGGGTTAGGATCCTTTGAATCCAAACCAACAGAGATAGAACCTAATTTACAATGGTTTTACTTAATTAGGACCTAACTGTCCAAAGTTTGCTATTATAGTCACTGTCCAAAGTTGTATTTTGTCACTATTTCAGATGAATTGATTATATGGAGGCTTGAGCTTGTTGAGCATTGACCAATCTGAACCTATTAGGGAGATATTCCTCCCAACTCACCTATTTGATAGGTTAGAAACCCCCAATCCCTCATTAGGCTACTAGCCCCTTAAGTTGCTCAAATACCCCAAAGACTCACTCTTACTCCCAAATCCCATAAAACCACTAACACACATCACCTTAGGCATACTCATCTTTCCCAAATCTATCTTGAGGTCTTCCAAACCTTGAGTCACACCAACTCACAAAATCTTACTTCCACAAGTCCTTACCCAATTAGGACTCCTAGTTACTTGTAGACACAACTCCCAGTGCCAATTAGGCACACACAAACCCTAGTCAAAACACAAATCTTAACCCCCCCATCCACCCTAGGAAACAACATAAGACCATGTTGTCTTAACATTGTTTACAGTGACAAATAAGAAACCATAGGATAGTTGGAACATTTATATTGTTCTCCCACACACCCCACTACACCTTCATCACCCTTCCAAGGCTACTACTTGGCATTCATACCCTTTTCACAACTCCAATTCATTCTTAATCATGGATTGAGACAAAAAAAACACATGTTTTGTGTCTTCCCTAAAAAAATCCAAAGTCTACATGGAGATCTCCAACCAATACAAAATGAAAGAGAACACTAATGTACATCTTTCCACCCAATGGTGCTTAGTGCACCTTAGGGATACTTTGGTCTGGCGTGGTTCCCAATGTTTGAGTGACTATGTGAGAAAATAAAGATTGTTCCTAAGGTTTACCCGACCAACCAGAGCTAATGTCGCAGACAGTTTGAGGCCATGATGACCAGTTTGAAAGATATACAGTGATTCTCATTCAACAGAGCCACACTGCAAGTTTTGACATAAATTGAGATTGCGTTGCCAAATTAAAATGAATTTGAATCTCCCAAAATCAAGATAGGTTATTGTAGGCCACCATATGATCTCGTAGCACCTTATGGTTTTCTGATCCACATGAGCTCCAAGATATGGGCCTCAAAAGATCGCTGCCCAATGGTGCTTAGTGCACCTTAGGGACACTTCGGTTCGATGTGGCTCCCAACGTTCGAGTGACTACAGGAAAGAGAAAGGTTGTTCATGGGGTTTAACCTACCAAGTGAAGCTAATTGCGTAGACAGTTTGAGGCCATGAAAAATGGTTTGAAATGTATGTGGTGTTTCTTGTTTCAACTGTGCCACACTGCAAGTTTTGACATAAACTGAGATTGCGTTTCCAAATTAAAATGAAGTTGAGTCTCGCAAAACTGAGATAGGTTATTGTAGGCCTCCATAGAAAATTCTTGTAGCACCTATCATTTTTCTGATACCTCACACGAGATCTGAGATACGGGCCTTGAAAGATCGCTTCCCAATGGTGCTTAGTGCACCTTAGGGACACTTTGGTCCGACATGGTTCCCAATGGAATCATGTTTGAGCATCTATGTGGGAAAAATAAGGTTGTTTCTTTGGTTTAACTGACCAACCAGAGCTAATGGAGAAGACGATTTGAGTCCACGATGAACGGTTTGAAAGATACACAGTGTTGCTCATTTCAATCGAGCCACTGTAAGTTTTGACAAACTGAGATTGTGGTGCCAAATTAAAATGAATTTGAATCTCCAAAAATTGAGATAGGTTATTATAGGCCACAATATCACATTCTTGTAGCACCTAACAATTTTCTGATACCTCACACGAAATCTGAGATATGGGCCTCAAAATATTGCAGCCCAATGGTGCTTAGTGCACCTTAGGGACACTTCGGTCCAGCATGGTTCCCAACGTTCGAGCGACTATGTGAAAAAAAAAGGTTGTTCCTAGGGTTTTCTTGGCCAATCAAAGCTAATGGAGTAGATGGTTTGAGGCCACGATTAATGGTTTGAAAGATACGCACTATTTCTCATTTCAATTGAGCCACACTGCAAGTCTTGACATAAACTAAGTTTGCATTTCCAAATTAAAATGAAGTTGAATCTCCCAAAACTGAGATAGGTTATTGTAGGACTCTATAGCATGGTCTCATTTCACTTGATGATTTTTCAATGCCTTGTATGAGCTTTGAGATATGGGCCTCAAAATATTGCTTCCCAATGGTGCTTAGTGCACCTTAGGGACACTTTAGTCCGGCATGGTTCCCAATGTTCGAGTGACTGCATGGGTGAAACAAGGTTTTTCATGGGGTTTAATTGGCCAGCTGGAACTAATGGTACATAAGGTTCAAGGCCATGACGAATAGTTTGAAAGATACATAGTGTTTCTTGTTTCAACTGAGCCACACAACAAGTTTTGACATAAACTGAGATTGTGTTTCCAAATTAAAATGAAGTTGAATATCCCAAAACTGAGATAGGTTATTATAGGCCTCCATAACATGATCTCATAGCCCCTGATGGTTTTTTGATACCTTCCATGAGATCCAAGATATGAGCCTCAAAATATTGCTGCCCAATAGTGCTTAGTGCACCTTAGGGACACTTTGGTTTGGCGTGGTTCCCAACGTTTGAGTGAATGCATAGGAGAAACAAGATTGTTCTTGGGGTTTAACCATCCAACCAGAGATAATGGAATAGACAGTTTGAGGCAACGACAATGGTTTGAAAGATCAATCACTCAAACACCTTACATATGAAATTCACCATCTATGAACATTGGATTGCAACTACATCTATTCAATATATAAAGGACGATATAGAAAACCTGGGATTGATGAACATGGGATTGTAAGCACATCTATCCATTTTACAACAAAGGGTAGCCATCTATAGTCCAAGGTATGATACATATTAACATTTTTTTGTACTTTATTACTGATGAACTATAACTGATTGAATGTTTGAAGATGATAAGTTGATGATCACCGAGCTGCAAAAGTGAATGTAATACATTAAATTAATTAATGTATTGTGTTTTCATTGATGTTAACTTGATATAGTTTGATTTTTCATATACATATTGGTCATAACCTTGAAAAGATGAAGAGACAAAGTTTATGTTATTGGTAAAACATAAAAAGCCTCTATACACTGAGTGACAGTGAACACCAAGCAGTTCACAGTGTATACCGAGCACCACAACAACCGAGAAAGGTTTACCAAGAAAGAGATAATTATCGAGCATAACTAATGTTCTTACCAAGCATAACTAGAGTTGATGAGTGAACAAAACTGAAGTTAAAGAATGACAAAATTACTTAGCTGGAAAAGCTATATTTAGCAATTGACTGATTGATTTCTTTATTTTCAATGATCAGTTTAACTAAAGCAAGAAAGAAGATTTAAAGCATGTGTTATTCACATTTATCATGGAGAGATTTACAGAATAAAACTAAAGCAGAGCTTTACATGATAAAGAAAGCATGGCGAGTTTTACGGATCGAGAAGTGATCTATGACAAAGACAAGGAGATTGAGCGGCTAATCATGTATATATAAAGAGACAAGGAATTCATTATGAAAAGAGGAATGTTGAGTATATTGTGTTAAGATAGAACTCTTCATACAGATCTGATCATACAGGCTGAAGAACAGAGCCAAGGAATTTTGCAGACACTGAGCAACAAAGGACAAAGCATTCACCAAGGAGAACAGAGAAAGAAGGAAAACAAAGGAAATGAAGTGTATATTGATTAGAGAGGTATTATTGGACTAACAATAGACCTAAATATTTACAAGTTAAAGTTGTATTTTGAATAGATCATTTATTGTATCATTTTAACCATTGATTTAGAAAATCTCTTAAATGAGTGAGATTTAACAATCCTTATTGTATTGAGATACTCAAGAGTATCAAAAGGTTTTCTTGTTGACATCATAGTGAGTGCTAGGTCAAAAGACAAAATATTAGTTTTGAATCTATGAGGCCTCACCCTGAGCCCCATTGTAGTTTTCTAGTTTTTTGCTTATGGTAGACTTAGCACATGATACATTTTATTTTGATACACTATGGACTTTATGGATCTTATGTTTTAATGTCTTGATTTGATCAGTTTGGACATGACACTTTATGATGCATCTTAAGGACTATATTATGTTCTATTTTGGACCTTTATTTTGAGACATTTGATTTGGAAAAGAAAGGCATTATGGTTATGATAGAGGTGATTGATGATATGAGAAATATTAGAAATGGATATTAAATTTAGACATCATGCAATGTGAATGTTACCTTATGTTATATGCTTAAATGAAATTATTAATTCTCGAGATCTTAAGTAATAAGTTTAGTATGTTGATGTTCCCTTAAGTTTGAATATTGTTTATTTTTTATGATGTATATTTATCTCCTCGGACTACTGATATTTGAATTGAGTGTGCAGGTATGAGACCTTGGTATTTAACACAGGGAAAAAAACATAGGTATAAGTGAACTCAGTTAAGCCAAGGTCACGTCTATTAATGAGACAAGATCTCGTTGTATCATGATTTATTTTGTGAAAGTAAATTGTTTGAATGTATGTGTTAAGTTCATAATATAAGTTCTGATTTAATGTTGTGCTTTATGCTCAAGTGGAGGTGCCATGTGTCTAGTGATGTGTCAATGTTTGTTTGTGTCACTTGACACTTGTGTATGTATATTGGACCATGACATGTCCACTTGGGAATGGGTGTCTACCTACCTAGGTAAGTACATTAGTGAAACCCCATATGCATACCTTGGTTTGGGAGATGGAGGTGTGGTCCCTTCATCTGATTTTCGTGAGTACTCTTGTAGTGGATTTTTGGAGGGGTTTTAAAGTGTCTAGGAGTGTGTTGGGGTCATTTTTAGGTAGCCCACTTGTTATACCAATAGGTAAGGGTCATTTTCAGCCCTAGGGAAGCCTTTAGTTGACCAAAAGACCCTCCTAAAAGTGGGATTTCCAAGTTGAATGAAAATCAACTTTTGAGGGCATGACCTTGGATAGATCACCTTCCTATTTTGGTGCAAGACCTTACTCACCTTTTTCGAGTCTCTTTTCTAGGACCTATTTTTAGAAAGTTGTAAGAGTTTTGGGAAGAGAGACCAATTGGAGGGGTTTCCTTCTCCCCATGAATTCTAGTGGCCTTTTTAGTGGTGACTCTCCATGTTGGAGAGTTTGAACACCCACTCTCTAACTTAGAGACTTAGCTAGAGTTGGTGACATTGAAAAGGGGACTTAGGCTAAAAGGGAGCTCTTCTACAACTATATTGCCATAAGCTTGGATCTAGGTTGGTGGACATTTTGCATCTCCATTCTTCTTACTCTATTTTGTGTTGCAAGAAAGATGAATGTTGTGTGCTTTGTGAGAATATTGTAGTTATGATCTTGTTGTCAAAATTCTATGTTTGTTTTGTGGAATATGTGTTTTGTTTCTTTTCTTGTAAATGTCGTTAATGGGAGTCTCAAGGCTCACTCACCCTTGGGAGGGAAGAGCAGCCTTGGGGGTGGAGGAGTTTGACAGCCCTTGGTGTAGAATCTCTCCTCAGGGAGGAGAGGGAAAAGTCATGGAGTATGGGCTCCATGAAGCCTCCCCTTGTTGTTTTCTTGGGGAAGATATAAGGACATTTTGATGGATTTATGGGTTGAATCTTGATATGGGAGTTATTTTTCTTTGTAATCCATGAGAGGGCTTGATCATAGATTGTTTTGGGATTGGCCTTCTCCCTTGGGTATTTGGTCCACTCCACCCCAATGTAGGGTCCTTTGAGTGATCCTTTGTAAAAGCCTTTGGAATGGGAGTACTATGTGTGTTTGTTCATGTCTCCATATGTTGTTGTTGTAGTATGTTGTTACCCACCTTTGTTTGGTTCCTCAAGCTCAGGGGTGGCCTCATAAGAGGCCTAGGTTGGGTGGTGAGCAACCCATGGTTTCTTGTGTTCCTTTTTTGGTTTGTAGATTTGTGAAGTTGGAGCCACATTGAAGCTTGTGATGAACTAGGGAGAAAGAGACATATTTATTATGTACATGTAAAAAGCCATGGGCCATTGTTAAAATAATGCAAATTGTTTGAGAGCAATGTATTTAGTCATGTGGCTACATTATTTATTTCTTGAGACATTCTATAAGGAACTATTAGATATGACATTTCCAGATTTTAGTATTAATATCATGAGTAAATAAAATTTCCTTCCAATGTTGAGATAAATGTTGTATAAATCTTGTTATTTTATGTTCCTTAATGTTGCAAATTGAAATTGTGCAAAGGCTGCTTGCTAGTTACTTTTTCAAATTATTTTTCTAGTATGTGAGTTAATTGCTGCAATAAGAGGGAATTAGAAGTTTAATAAAATTGATATATATA